>VOMN01100984.1:0-12231 GCA_014899125.1 Orchestia grillus
ATTAGGAGAATTTCAGAGTTATCGATTATCGATTGGGAAAATGCGTTACCGATGCCCATCACTGTACATGTGATGCAATAAATGAGGCATGTGTTACAGTACCACCAGCTCCACATGAGCAATAACGTAACAGAGAGATACACCTTTTCATGCTATACCTTTTCTTTACGAGTTGATGGTCTACCTTCATGATTTGATGTTAGTTTTAGATAATGTTAGTGTACATAATTTTTTTCTCGTGTATTATTTTTTTTATTTCTTAGTCTTCCTACAGGGTCTCTGAAATTGGGTCAACCTTCTCGTTAATTAAGTTTCTTATAGTTCCAATTCGTGGTTTATGATTTTCAGTTGTTACATCCTCTCTTGTTTGCAAGCACTTAATGATATAAATACGTAAGTTTCCTAATAACTCATCAACGTGCACTTCACTCGCAACATTAAATCCTTTCATTGAATATGGGATACTAGAAAGCACTAGTTTATTTTAGAGATGATGAATAACTGATTCGAAATTTCGTGATTATTTTTACATTTTATGCTTACCTTTGAACGATTTCTGGTGAAGCGTCATTTTATCGTTCTATAACAGCTATTATTTTAAACGTAAATTTAATTTTGCAGAACGTGTACCATTTCTTAGAATTTTGTAACTAAAGGATTTTCCCTCGTAAGACTTGAAGCGTTTGTCGCAGCGTGCACCAACTTGCCATTTTAATTTATTCCTTGCACTACACCAGTATCTTCCGTGCTTCTTGGATAGTTTTTATACTGGTTACTTATAAATTCAAAACCTACATTAGTCTGAATTCAGGGAGCCATTCTCAGGAAAGTCTTACAAAAGAGGGAATGTAGTTTTTTTTATCATGACAGTTTCGTATCTCAACTAAATCAACTTGGCAAAGCTCTGCAACATTTGGTACTTCTATTGCAGGAATGGAATCTTTCAGTACTTATAAATAGTATATATATTTCTTGAGTTTATTAACCATTTTCACTAGATTTCGAGACGAGGCACTTTCAAGAACAAGTTCAGCTATTCCAATGTAGTCCATTTCTGGATTCCAAGATAATTCGCTCAAGACTTTTCACCTACTTCTGTGTGCTGACTTTGGAATTTTTGGAATTTTAAACCTGCCCAACTTCTCCTCGTCATTATAGCGCTAAATAATTCATAAACACGTTTAGGGTATTCCGATTCATTACAATGAGCGGCAATTTTAGCTGATTATTTTGCAAAGAATCATCTGCAAATGATAGGAATCATCTACGTGTTTCCCATCATCCGTTTTGGGATACGGGAAAAGAAAATATAATGTTCTTATGGAGCTTGATCAGGGGAATTTAGCCCTTGATAATTTTACTGAATTCGCTTTTAAGTCCTAGGACCTAGACTGCAAAATGAAAAGATATGTTTATTAAAGAATGATTTGTTTGGAACTTGTTCCGGTTAAATGTTAAACTTTAAGTTTCCATGCATCTCAGGTGTGGGGAATTTCCTAGAAATGGCATCTTCAATTCGTCTTCCAGTTTTTTCATCGTCAAGAAACGGTTTTAAGTCATTTAAATACATTTAATTTTTATCAGATTACAAATAAGGGAAGTAAGTGGAATGCTTATTGCATCTTTCCCATTAAATTATAATATAAGCCTATTTCCCGAACATTTAATGGTAATGTGTTCATATCATTTGGCAACATGATCGCCTCATCAACATAGAAATTCGATGCAAACTTATTTATTTTTCCAGTATGTAACGGATTCGAATTACTTTGGACATTGTTCAGTGTTTTATTTACGTTTTCATTTCCAATGGTCTTCTATATTCTTCCATGGTGATGTTAATTTCTGTTTCGTTTTTCAAACACCTTTTGTTTTTAGCTGATTTTACATAATTGAAATTTGAGCTTCAGAATTTCATATTTCTTCCTAAAATCCTTTTATAAGCAAGTGAGTACCGTGTATTGATACGTTATGGAGAAATATTGGAAAAACTTTGCATTCTTTATTTTAAAATTACACTTAAGTCGAGCAGCTTGGCGAGAACGGCTGCGATATGGTCATGAGGAAGGGATTCGTAATTTTATTTAGTCAACTCTTCTTAACATACGTAACAACTTGATATTTTTTATATTCTCGGAATCGATCTGACACCACCAGATTCATTTTTAATTTTGTTCAAATCGCCATTCAATTCGCTTGGTTTTATCTACGAGATGTTTTACGAACTTCTCTGAAACATCTTTGTTGTAGGCTTTAAATTTTGAAAATTTATCTGTCTAACATTTCGTACAGTATTTGAAACTATTAGGCTTATGTTTATGTACATTCATGGAAGAACTCAAGTTTAAATTTAGTTTTCTAGTGCTTATTCTGTAAGTGTACATTCAAAACCTGTGGAATTGTCAAACGGGTGCAGAATCATTTTCTGAAAATATTTAATGTTAGTTTCTCTCCATCAACTGCATAATTTATTGGGCTATGGGCAGAACGAAAATTTATATGGATATTTATTAAATCTTTCTTTACAAATGTTGATAAGCAATATTGACATATATGTTTTTTGTAATGATTTCCAGTGTTAACGAATGGGCATAAAAATTTCCATAGTATATAATGACTTCTATTTGCATCTACAGTTAATCGTAATCAAACGGCATCTTCATTTTTTGTTCTTATTTTATTAAGTGAAAATCATTGAACTTTGTTATAATATAGGGTGGTTAAATTTGAAGGGCCGATGTTGATTTTGAATAAAACACAAATTAGGTTCATAATAAGGCTGAATAACTTTAACGCGTTGCTCGATTGTGTATCTTACCATGGTTCAAATTGAGTTAGTCTGAAATAGAGAAATGTCAAATTAAATGCAGAAAAAAACTTGAAGTTTAGGTCTGGTTCACATTCAAAATCGGTCCTTACAATTTAACCACCCTTTACATCAAACCGTAAACCATCTTGGCTTTTAAAAAAGACACGTTAATTAACACACGAGCATCGGATCTCCCACCAGGCACGGGCGCCAGCGCACCATCTTCTGGGGCAGCGCCCTGGCCTGCTCTGCGTCGCTGCTGGAGGCGGCAGCCCCGTCGCTCCTGCCCATCCTGGTGTGCCGCCTACTGCTGGGGTTGTTCACCTTCATCGCAGTCAACCCTCTCACGACACTTGGTGATTGTCTCACGCGTTATTTATCTTTGAACGCTATGTTTTATTTATCCCGTTTATATTTATCTTTGAACGATATCGTATATGTTTTCGTCCTATGATGTACCACCGATGGTGTTATTGTCATTGAAGTTTTTAGTTTTGATGCACAGTTGCCTTCATAATCGTATATGACGTAGAGAACTAGCCTCTCGTGACTGCTTGCCCGATACCGGTCAAATAGGCCACCGCAACTGACATGATGTTGTCCTGCTTGCCCGATGCCGGGAGCAAAATTTCACAGAAAATGGCACGTTGTCACTAGTTACTATCTGCTTCTAGTGACTGCGTCACAAGTGTTAATATAAAATTGTCGGTGTAATCGTACGCGGAAATTGCCGGAAAATGGGGCTTAAAACTTTTATTTTTTATTTTGTTCTCTCTTAACTCATTTTGAAGCCCTTTGATCACGTTTTTTACTGAAAATGCTCACTTGACTTCAGGTGCAGGTCATCTCAATTGTGTCTTATTCTAGCGACGGAAATGGGCTGCTTGGACGACACAAAATAACACACACAAATACTAATCAACATTGGCATTGGCTATTAACATGAATTTTTTCCCCTTAAACACATTACTAAACAACCAAACGTTTATGAAAAACCTCATCGTAAAAAAACCACGCCGTTTCAAATTAAGAATCAAATTACATTTCGTCGTCAAATGCATTATGATTTTCAGAGGGAATAGCAAGCACTGTACAGAAGTGCATCAATTTAACATGAGGCTGGGGGGTGAGAATTCCTTTCGATGAATGTATGTATGAATATGGGATTTTCCCCAAAAAATTACTCTTTCTATGACTCTCCAATGCACAGATATTTTGTATTAATTCATGCATTCATTTACAGAGGTACAAGTTTAGCGAGCTTATATAAAGGAAACAACTTCGAAAAATTATACTCTAACAAATTAGCATAAGTTAGTTGCACTGTTGTGAAAAATGATAGCAACGAGCAGTCGAAGAGCGAGTATCTTTTGTGAACCCTTCATAAGCTGCCTGTAGAAAAAATCAGTTACTCATTGTTTTCCGAGTTCCTGTTATTTGCTACCCTCATCAATCGGTCTTTAAAGCTGTGACTGAATTTTTGGTTATATGCAAGTACTAAAGACGTATCAGTCTTTATTTATTGCTGGCAAGGTATGGACTTGTTTCTTAGTTGCTCCATAACGATGGGACGAAAGCCAAACGTCTCGGAATGACGAAAAGGAGCCATTACATTTGATCCAGCTAAAAGACACCCAGTGAAGGAAGTAGCGAAATTCGCCGGTGTTTCTTCCCGTGCTGTTATACGGGTCTAATGGAAACAATCAGGTACCTACGGTAATTCAAGGCAAAATTGTGGTCAGAAGGAAATTCCACAGGAAGGCACATAGTGTCTTGAACTGTTGACCGGAATCGCTTTGCATCCAGGATAGAACTACTGCGGAACGTCAATACCTTCTCCTGCTGTTTCTGCACGAACTCTCTGTAGGAACTCCTTGCAATGGATACATGGAGCAGAGTGACTCGTAAATGGCCGATGTTAACTCTTGCCCACCAGGCCACTGGGCAAAAAAACACGCACATTTGACTGTAAAGGAGTGGAGAAGTGTCGTGTGGTCAGATGAATCACGATTCTGTCTATAGCAATAATGTCCGCCGTTGTGTTTATTGAAGATCTCATGAAGCCTTCAACGAAGCCTATGTGTAAGGGGAGATACAAGGAGGAGGAGGGTGTATCATGTTCTCGGGCGATTACAACTACACAGAAGTAAGTTTTTTAGTCGAGGCACCCATCAAACTGAACCAGCATGGCTATGTTGAACTGCTAGATAATAAATTTTTACCATTTGAACTATTTTTGAATAATGTGAGGCATATTGCTTTGCTCATCTATCTGGATGACAATTGCCGCATGTATCGGTCTAGACCTGCCAAGAATTGTCATGATAGTCATTCAGGGTATGTCAGGTATATATATTGATCAGCTGAGTCCATAGACGTGAGCCCAATAGAAAATTTGTGGACCCACCTAGAACGGCAAGTAAAGATTTTGAGAAGATCGTCCACGTATTGTGACCGCAATACGAGATCAGTTGATGCTAGAGTAGTATAAAATCGACCAGGTTTGCATCAGGACACTTGTAGACTCAATGCCACGCCGAATTGTCACCGTCATTTGTGTTCGTGGGGGTCTTACACTACAATTTTTTTTTTGTACCGGGAGCGTGTTGGAACGATGCAATTTATCTCATGCATGATGGCAATGTTCAGGAACCCGAAGTGAGAGCGTACCTAAATGTAATGCCGGCGAGTGCGTGGTGTGAACCTTTATTAATTCCAACATGTTTCAACGTTGGGTTTTCAATGCCTTACAACTACTGGTGTGGTGAGGGATGTGAGGAATGTGTGGCTTAAACTTCCTTTTCCAAGGGAAGTACTCCGCAGTCTCGTGAAAAGCCCCACCTGAGCCGAGGCTCGAACCCTAGCCCTTTGGGCTGTGAGGCCATCACGCTAACCACTACACCATGGAGCCCACGGGACTACACTTGCCTGTGAAGATAAGACAGGTCTTTTTCTGAAAGACTTGCATTGAAAATTTCAAGAACAATGAACAGCATTGCATTTGATGGGCGTGTAGTGATGGTTGCGCAAGTATCAAGATTCAGACCCGGAGTCCTGGGACAATGTAATTTGAAACGAGGGCCCGTGTGGTGAGGAGGTGGCAGAAGCAACCGGAGTTAGCGCAACTCGTTTATATGTCGCGCTAGAATCTGCATTAGCTCTTGAAAATCGAAGTTTATTTTGGGGTCTAGTGATATATAAATAGAGTTTATCAAAAATGTCAGGAATCGCTAATTTACGATTTCGTACTTTGAGCCTCACAGTCATGGTTTGGTATTGACTCAAAGTTGTGCTAATCTCAGCCCACAGAATGTTAAGCGTTTGAGAAGTCATTCAAATTCAGCATAGAACATTCAACGATATTCAAAATAGGAGACTCATTCTCGCGAATGAAATCAACGTAAGAATTGGATTTCTTGAAAACCACACATTTAATTCACGAAACAACGTGCATTTCAGTAGCATTGTCCGTGCTTCATCAGCTAATGTTCTGATCAGCCGATGTTCTGCTGCTGGTATACTCTATGAAAAGGGAAAAATTACATTGTTTTCACAAGTACAATCGAATATACTGACCCAGAATTAACCAAAATAGGACAAGTAACAACAGCTGCGCCAACATCTGCTTCCGATATGGCAACTGCGTTCTCATTTCTGACGAGTGTTTCATTTGGGGGTTCTGAATGCAAAGGAAAAATATGTTACATTTGTATTTTCACCAATTATTTTATTCGGCGGTACGTGAAAAGTAGGTTGTGTCAGGGTCTCCAGTTATTATCACTAACATTGTCTCTGTCAGAACTGGACTGCAGTGACCTAAGATATGTTAGCGCGACCCTCCAGACGTCACAGCGCGAGACCTTAACTCTTTGACTGCGATTTTCCACGCAGGAAATATTTCACGTCGGCAAAAATTTTTGCTGTAAGTTTGAAATTGAAAGATTTTACTGTCGCCAATTTGATTATCCTATTCATTTTCCTCCTAATTTAAACTAGCTTATTCGAGTAATGAACACAAATTTTATGAAACTTTAAAATTTGTATTCATATATGTTAGTGCTTTCGTTACGTTAGGTTAGGTTAGATGATCGCGTATACCATATATGGCGCACGTCGCAGTTAAAGTGTTAAGGTGAGGCAGAGGTTCCCTCTATGCATGAAGACGGCACACAAGCCATCAACTCGGCACCCGCGTGCGAGGGCAAGTTGTCAGAAGCTCGGGTTTTTCTGCTTCGAGGAGCTTCAAATTTATTTGTATTAAACATTCCTGGTAATAAACCATGTCTTTTTTCCGGAGCAGGGTAAACCCGGCGCTGTAACACGGGGTTCAGGCTCGCCACTCCCCATTCAAGGACTTGAACAAAGACACACCACAAATTAGAGTTGAAAAAAATGACACATGTGATAAATGCAGGCCAGGACACGAGGATCGTTGTATTGTATTTTGCGCTCTAAATTGAACTCTGTATAATACAGAATAATATACAGGGGATCACAAAAAATTGTTGAAATTTAACGCTCGTAAAAATTACGATGGACATATAAAAAAGGAATAAAATCCTATGGAAGGATGAATCGTCATGTTTTGTTGACACAACCAGTATTCCAATGATACACCTGTTTTTTTAATATATAAGTTAACCTGTTTTAGAAATTTTGAGAATTTCGCAGCAAGAACATTTTGGTCAATAATTATATAACAGAGTACTTCAACAATATCTTTCTTAAGAACAGCGGCTTCTTGCTTTATTAAGAATATCGGCAGTGACAGGTTTTGCTGTGAAAACCTTCACATTGACATATCTTGGGATAATAGAATCTTAGAGCTGCTCCAATTACATCGATCAAAACGACTTTGTTTCCTTCTACCGCTGCATGTTACAGCGTCTTGAATTCCACTTCTTCCGATTGCGTCTGGTGCTTTTACGCTCCCTATTTTGGACAATCCCGATGCTTACATTGTGTTATATTAATTAAAAGATGCCTTTTCCCCCGGTTGGGAGATTATGTAGAGTAACATTGAGCACACAGTTCAACACTAAGGTGATTCATCTTGAAACTTCACTGAACTATTCGTGAACATCGTCGATGGTTCAGTACATAATCACAACACAGCCATAAACAACACACCTCAACTCTTCAAGCCCACGTCCCTGTGCCCACAGCCCTCGAGGTGTGCCCCCTCACCCACCGCCACCTGTACGGCCCCATCGAGAGCCTCCCTTACGCCGCCATGCTCCCACTGCTTGCTGCTGTCGCTTACGTCTGCAAGCACTGGCGCCCCATGCAGCTCTGGATGACTGCCCCCCTCTTCGTGGCTGTCTTGCTGTCTAGTCCCTAGTGAGTCCTGTACCTTCCAGGAGTCTAGTCCTCTAGTCTAGTCCCTAGTGAATCCTGTACCTTCCGGGAGTCTAGTCCTCTAGTCTAGTCCTTAGTGAGTCCTGTACCTTCCGGGAGTCTAGTCCTCTAGTCGTCTAGTTTAGTCCCCTCTTGTCCCCAGTGAGTCGTGTACCTACCGGGAGTCCAGTCCTCTAGTCTAGTCCCCTCTAGTCCCTAGTGAGTCCTGTACCTTCCGGGAGTCTAGTCATCTAGTCTAGTCCCTAGAGAGTCCTGTACCTTCCGGGAGTCTAGTCCTCTAGTCTAGTCCCTAGTGAGNGTACCTACCGGGAGTCTAGTCCTCTCGTACTCTAGTCCAGTCCTCTCTAGTCCCCATGGAGTCCTGTACCCTGCGCGGGGTGTTGTTGTCTAGCTAGGCTTCAAAACCCATTTACATTTTAAAACTTTGACGAATACCATCACCATCATATTACAAAGCCCACTAATAAGGATCAACGTGGCTTCCATGTTCTACAGAATGATTGCAGTCATACTGTTGGAAACCTCGGAAAGTGAAATGCGTTGTACGGGTTTATTTCGAAATTAACGATCATTTTTTTGTGGTCGTTAGAGATGAGTGAGAAATGAATGATGAGTGTAGGTTTGCGCATGTCACAACCTATCCACAGCAGGTGACATATGTATGTTCTCGAAAGCACGACGCTTGCGTGTGATGTTCGTTTGAATGAAGGATGACCTTTCTGCCTTTCACAACCAAACTGTTCAGAATCTGACGTATAGCGCCAATGAGGATATTATTATGGTAATCCTTCTCATGTCAATTAGAAATTGGGAATTCGCTAGATTCGATGAATATTTTTACTTGCACAGATTTGGAATAATTATCACCGCTGTTCATCGTTTTCTTTCGCAAGAAATGTATTAATTTTTGATACACGCTGCTCATGCATGTAGGTAAGTGGAATGCTTGAGCCATGTGCATGTTTTATTATTATTATTATTATTATTACTATTTTTATTCACGAAGAAGATAACGGAGGCGTTGAACAGTTCCCTGTCCGTGAGCCGGGGGCTTTAATACGCTCGTATCCCAACGCTGTTATCATTCACTCAAGAGAACATCAGACGCAAGATTCGTGCTTTCGAGGATATATGTCACCTGCTGTGCATGTGCTGTGACCCTCTCCGATGGCATCAATGATTGAGAGCTCGTGAGGTTCAATGAGTATTTTTGATTTATATTGAATATGGATAATTTTCCCAGCTGTTTACCCTTTAGTTTGATGGGAAATATTTAAATTTATGGTAGACGAGAAAAATTGCTTCAGGTTATTGGAATGCTAATTCATCATATACTTGTTTCAATGACATTTTGGTATCTTAAAGTTGGTTGCCAGAAATAGATGAAAGTGCTGATAAATCGTAAAGCTCATATTGTGCGTAATTGAATAACGTAATTAACATGAGTAGACTTAATTATTAATTTTTCAGAGTCAGTTATCTTTCTTTTCAATTGTATACTTCTGGAGATCATGGTGCTTGAAGTAAAAGGCTAATTACAAATTCTAAGGTATAACTAATATCGATGAGTCATTTATCCCCATTATGATGGGTGAAATCTATTCCACTGGCTTTCCAGTGATGAATTAATATCAAAATCGCAGGTTTTGATCAGGGATGTGCAGACATTTTCCAAGCGTTCTAAATATTTGGAAATTCCTGACCTAAAACATCTCCCCTACCTACACGATTCTGGACAATTTCCTAACCTGAACATCTCCCCACCTACACAATTCTGGACAAATCCCTGACCTGAAACATCTACCCTACCCACACGATTCTGGACAAATTCCTGACCTGAAACATCTCCCCTACCAAAACGATTCTGGAGGGGTGATTTTAGCTAAAATAATTAACACAGAAAACGGGATCTAAGATGCGAAGTGTTGCCAAACAAGAGCTGCAGCCAACATACATAAAATTTGATTCGTGGGTGTTAGGGATACGTAAAGTAATGAGTGGGTTACAGTGTTAATTTATAATACTGAGATTGGGAAGATTAAAAACTGGGCATATTCTTCAAAATATCGTAATAATTAACGTAGGGTGATTCCACCTGATTGACTATTGACTTATGAAGGTCGTTATGGTTTAATGGGCGACCACGTTTCTACGAGAGAAAAACTTCCTTACAGATTAGGTGATCGGCGCACCTATGTAGAGTGTATGTGGAGCGTATGTAGAATGAATGCAGAGTGTATATGGAGTGTAAGTAGAGTGTATGAAGAATGTATGTGGAGTGTAGTGACGACGTACGTACACTTTCGCCGGCGTAAGCCCAAATGATGTCGCCTACAAACTTGCCTCATGTTAATTACTGATTATATTGCAGGACTGTCCTCTCTTGAGAGTACTTTGATAGAATCTGTACTATACAAGCTTTTTGATGCAGTGCAGATCAAAATTCTGACGTACTTCAAGCCAAAAACACTAACGCATTACATAAAAATGTCTAAATTTATATGTATCGTGAATACATCGAAGTAGACATTTAAATTAAGCCCTTAACGATCTATGCCGAAATATCTCGTGGCCGTCGTTGTTGCATTCACACGGTCCTTCTCGGCTACACAGACCGTGTGAATGCACAGCCGTGCTTCTCGGGCTACTTCGTACAGGGGTTATGCCTAAAATTATAAAAGGAAAGCACGATTGATCAATTTCACCTAGTCCTAGTGGAATTTCTCTATGATGTCGTTCAAATAATATCGTAATTGGATCTCCATACTCCCCTTGCCCTTGTTTTATGTTCACAAGATAACGGCACAAAGCAGGCTTCATAACGTCGTTGCCGATGCTGCTTCTGCTGCAATCTCACATTTATTTCAAGAGAATTGGTAGTTTTTTCTTTTAAGGATTTGTGATCATATTCCTCTGTGTTATTTATGTACATATCATCTGATCACATTTTTCACGCTATAACAGTTCATAACGTCAAATAATTGTTTTAGTTCATGATAGTTATTGAGAAGCTCAATACCAGAATATCAATCTCCCCTAATTCACAACCACAATATCACGGACACGACCTCACTAACGTTCCNCCCACTAACGTTCCTACACGACCCCATTAACGTTCCTACACCCATACGAGTACGCCACTAATAGTCTGAAATGTTTGCATTTTATGTGTGACCTTGATGATACCCTTGCAGGGTCCAATCTTTTGTAAACATTTGTAAGCATTTGTAAATATTTATTTACCACAAGTAGTTTACATCAGATACAGGTGTACAATCAAATTAGGAATGACGAAGAACCTATGAACTTATGGCGTGTTTAACCCGAGATATGTCGACTGTTGCGCTTCTTTTTATTCCTAACTTTTTACAGACTGCCCGAAGGGCAGGAGGCGATCGGTTGATCTATGCAAGTTACCATCAGTGTTCTGACTGATCACGGGTGATCTAGGCTTCTAATCTATATTCAGTAAATATAAAGTATATATATTCAGTAAATTTAAAGTATATATATTCAGTAAATATAAAGTATATATATTCAGTAAATATAAAGTAAATATATTCAGGAGAGTACTACGGTAATGCTAACACCGTTACATTGTGAAGGACCGCTGTCCATACCCACTCCGAGGTTACAGTTCCCAAAGTCAGGTTTAAATTTCTCATTTAATACCTGGTGTTGTACCATAGTGAAGTGCCCGGACCCAAACGCTGTCTCATAAGCAATTAATTTCCGACGATATCACACAAAATCGATCACTTCATACGGACTCAGAAGGAAGAGTTAAAACAGCCAATAAGTTCCTCGACACTGGCTTGTAGAGAACCTTCCATAACAAATATTTAGCACTCATGAAAAACGCAGCAAACAACGAAAAACATGCATTACCCATAACTTAAAACTTCGAAAATATACCCACATTTATTTTGACGCACATTTCAAAAAGTATCAAGCACACGATGCTGTGGTGTAGACCACCTTGCTGCCGTGCCCCCAGCGTGATGGACGAGTCGCCGCGGTGGCTGCTGCTGCGGGGGCGGGTGGGGGAGGCGGAGCGGGCGCTG
>VOMN01100997.1:0-16882 GCA_014899125.1 Orchestia grillus
CTCCAGTTCCGAGATCCGTTCCGCCTCCATGTCTCGCAATATGAACATTGCTCCGAAAAAGGAAGTACAAATTTTTGGAGAAGAAAATAAACTTTCACTGCACAGACACAAATCAAAATGAACGCCATTGACTTCACTAAAATTTTAACATTCAATACAATAAATTTTATTCTTTCTATTTGAAACCATGCTTCTGAGAGCCTCCAGTAAAGTAATTACTGGGTAAATATTGCTGAAGATATTTTATCAAAACTTATGGCATTTGCTGAAAAGCACTCAACAATGAATATGGTCGAAGGAAAATAAAAATTCAGTGAATTTCTTTTTAAAATATATTGTTTCCCCTTTGGGTGCCGTTTTTCGCAGAGACCAAGCATGTCTTGTGACCGTGGAGGGGGCAAAAGTAATTGCTTATTTAAAATAGATTTTTTATTAAGAGTCCAGCATACCAACTCACTTGAAACTTCAACAGAACATAACTTCTACGTAACAAAGTAAAATCGTTAAACAAAGCATAGAACTTAAGAAGCAAACGGTTACATATGCACGAAAATTTTAAATGGGATGTGACAACAGTAATCAACCAATTCTTTGAAAAAATTTTCACTTTATAATTATAGTACATTTCCTGTCACATCGTATCTGAATTACTCTAGAATATTCTAGATGATTTTTTTTAAGAGATAAATAAAAGAAAGTTGATTCTACAATGGTTTGGGTTCTTTCGCTGCCCTCGGCCCTGGTGCACTCTATGTCATTGATGACAAGATGGATGGGGCCGTGTACCGTCAAACATTGGAGAAAAGTGTCATTCCAAGTGTGAAGCGTTTGTTACGGAAACTGAAATGGATGTTCTAACAAGATAACAACCTTAAACACTGGACAAAGTTCCCATTCGAATGGTTTATGATGAACGAAATCAATGTTTTCCGATGGCCAAGCAGATCCTCGGACCTCTGTCTTACATTGTGAAGCACTGAAGTATTCCTTTCATCGGAAAACTTCGATAAATCTTGAAGAACTGAAGAAAACATACGTTCAAGAAAGGGCCCGTACACCTCCAGAAGTTTGCGCACGCCTAATTTTGTACGATGAAAACTGTCTCCGAGCAGCAATTTCCAACGAAGGTTTTGCAACTTCATACTAAACATAAGAAACTGTTTTGCTTGAATATTTTTTTCTTGCACCATAAATGTTTTACGTGTATTTCTATGATCTTACTCTCAGTGATATCACGCGGTTGTAAAGATAAGAAATACATACATTGGGTTATGACTCATGTATGGTTCATTAAATCTACTTCATGGGCAGATCAGGCATCAAGGCTTCAGACAGGCTGCAGAGACTGACTTGAGGACCTTATAAATGCGATGAGTAGAGCGAGAAATTGTGATGGAAGCTAAGAGAAAATTCGTTTTCTTTTCCTCTCTTTTTTTTCACAACATGGAACCTTCTTTATTCCAGATGGAAATTTCTGGAAAAATAGTTCATTGCATTTCTATCACATCGTTCCCAGAAAGAAGCATTAAAGAAGTTTCCTATATCTATGAATTTTGCAAATTTCTCACTTCTCGCTTCACCAATAAATTTCTTTGGATTCTGTAAGGGACTGGAATTTCCTAAGTGCTATCCAGTTTTCAGACACCATCCTACGTTACAGCACTGTCCTTCTCTTGTTTTCGAAGCGATGACTTAGTACGGGAGCACTGGAGAGCTTCATTAACGTACGTGCGATTTTATTAGTCCTGATTAGACATTTTACGTGCCTGCTTACGTCTCTAAGGCAGTAACTCGTGACCAAAGCTGTCTGTCCCTCCTGTGGGGGGCGCGGGAGAGTATGTCAACGGGTCTGGGGTGCGTCCACATTGATGACAGGCATTTAATTTACGTCGTACTCGCGTGCGGTGAGATAAACAAATTCACCGCTTCCATCCTCGAGTGACAATGCATTTGTAAGAGGGGCGAGAAGAGGGGCAAGATGAGGGGCGAGAAGAGGAGGGAGAAGAGGGGTGAGAAGAGGGACGAGGAAACAGTTTAATTGGAATGCAGGTGTTAAAAGTGAGAGGAACGCAGGTGTTATAAGATGTTGCAAATATATTTGCAAATATGTGCAAATATATCACTACCTACTGGCAGCAAGTAAGCCGGCCGTCAGACTAGTGCCTCAGAGCGAAGCGTTTTCTTCAGATTTCTTTTTTTTGACAATGAGCCTCCAGGTTTTCATCACTTCGAGGAAAAGATTTCCTCCAAGAAAAAAAATTTCTACATCATTCCCTTCGCTTTGTCTATGATTTTCCTTTGTTTACATCTGAATTCCAATAATTTTAGTTCTATTGGCTTGTACTGACGATGTAAAAATAACGTAAAATGGAATATTTGAAGAAACTGTTTCACTTTTCCGTTTCTCAGTATGAAAAATATTTTGGAATCAATTATAGACGATATTATTACTGTTACAAAACAGCCTTATGAAATAAGCCCAAAGAATAACAGAGGCACGTTATGGGATAAAAAAAGTCGTTCGTCTGAATAATTTATTGGACCTCTTTTCGAGCTAATTACAATTGTAATGCTACGACGGACTGATGACACAATGTTTGGCAACGACTAATTTTAATTTTGTCATCATCAAACTGCCAGCAGTCGCCGGACCTTCATTTCCTGTGCTGATGAGAGAGGCGACGAGCCACGCAATTCCTTTTTAATTTCTCTCATAAATTTTGCAAGGGTTTAAATCTGGAGATTCCGGAGGCCATTTCATGTGACTAAATCATCCATCATGTTGCATGACTTATTTACGGACAATACGAGCGCGGTAGATGCGAACAGAGTTCTGGGAAGCTTTACCGTTCTTGAATGAGTAAATGTTCCATGAAGATTGAACTTTCTTGTAAAGTTCAAAGAAGTGTAAACATTCATGAGATGGGATTTTTTAATAAATCACCTTGTAGAGCCGTTTTCCACCCATGTGAAATGTCCTCATCTAATTTTGAAATCATAACAGCATTACAATATCATCATCTTAGTCTACTTAGCTTGATGTCCTGTAGATGCACTTCTGCTTGAGGTTTTTATACAAAATGAAACTCCTTTTGATTTGCATTGTGAAACTCAAGCAAAATTTGTCTCTATGCTTAGTTGCATTTCGAGGGGAAACTTTTTATTTATTTACGCAACTCAATTCGCTCCCAGACAAAATTTACGGGGAAATAAAACAGATGACTTTACTGAGCTACCTACAGAGAAGGGTCGCTAAACATGCGCAAACACTCCAATAAAAAGCATATTACCTGCCTAATACAGCTTTGCCCAAAACCAATCATGTTAAACTAAAAACTACATTTTAGCCAATTTCGTCTTTAGGTGCGCGTAAAAACGTACTTAGTTACTCTATTAATCTTAAATTAAAATGACACTTGTACCTCTAAGTGAATTTTCTAATTTCATTCACTATACTTAACTGCTGTGAAAGGAATCGGTGACTTAGATCGAATCTTTATCTCTGTAATTAAACTACGTCACCACGAACCTGTTACGAACCAACATGAAACATAGGCAGACGACAGAAGTTCTCCATTTCAAGGAGTGGCTGATACTTGAAATTTTTTATCACTATGTGAAGAAATATGTTATAAACTAGACATTGTGAGTGAGTATTCAGTCTATTTCTATTGCCTGCCTTTGCTTCAGAGGCTCACCCTGATGATGGAAAACATAGACTCCAGAGCTGGCACTGCGCTCCTGTGAGATCAGGTTCAAAAGTGACAAAGAGCACATGAATGTTGCAAGCATGTATGAGAATTAAAATTAAAAATTTTTACTGAAAATTTTTCGTTATGTTAGTATCGAAAAGAGAATTGCCTTTTTCAGTTTTCATGCTGTGAATGATGCGTTCAGGCAGTTCCTATCATAATATATTAGAGTCTTTAGGCTTGCCAATATGGGTACATTCCTGAAACAATCGCTGGCTGCAATGTCAATGAGAGTTGTTCAAAAAAAGTTGGCTTATTGCACGAGTTTTTTAACTTGAGATAATTTCAATTCTTAAGTTCCTTTTAATGACGGAAGTCATTTAATTTTGGTCGTTCTAAATCAGTTCATTGTAATGTAAAAGCAGGTGAAGTAATGTAGCCGTTGAATACAAAAATTTAATGGAAATAATGGTAGGCGTGAATATAAAGATGATACCTAGGCAGCCATATTCCTTTTAAAGTATCAGGTTGTTCAGAAATTTTAATGGACGATTTAAGTGGTGTGTATAGAAATGCCATTTTTGCAAGTATTCTCAGTACATTTTAATTGAATCTCCACATAACTTACAATTAATGCGTGCTCTTTAGAAATTTTCATCTTAATTCAGAACTGGATTTGTAATTGCGTAATTATTAGAAAAATTTGGGGCAAACTAATAATCAGGTAAAGTTTATACAGTTGAATTTTATGTACGAAAATAAAGATAAGTAAGTGTTCCATTAATCTTGACATCATGTATCAAAGTACATGAGGAGCTGATAAAGTTCTAGGCATTGAAGAATATGTACATCCTCTATGCATTTCATTTGTTGAATCGCATTCAATCTTCGCCTTCTAGTCTTCTAGAAAATTGCAGTCTAGCTTTTTTATCTCAAACCGAACTTTTATTTGTGGAGCAGTAACCAACCACTTTCTTCAAGGTCACGAATATATTCATGTGAATTTCATGTCGTTAACAATAGTTTTTCTCAATTTCCCATTAATTTGTCAGATGCTCAGGCAACTGCGAAACTACCCAGCAACCGATCGCAAGGTCAAGACCTATGCTAAAACGGCGTCACACCAACGATTTCGATGAGGTTGGTGTCAAGCTTGGGTTTCGACGTCGAAGGCACTGTCAGACCGCTTCAGAGATCCCAACTCTTGATCTGTTGGCAGGGATTTCTCCCTACTCTAATGAACAACGCACAGGACCTATCCAAAATATTCAGTAATTATTCAAGATTTCTTGTTTGCTGTCGTCATATGAAAAGTTTATCTCGTGAAAAATATCAATAAAATTATTTAGCCGTAACTAACGGCTGCTGATGAATATGAAATTTGCATACTCTCTACTCGCATCAAGAAACGTGTCATAAAATAAATGCTCCGTGGAACGATGAGTTTTGGAAAAATATCACAAACATTTTTCTTGAAGCTCGTATTACACTTGAAGTGTTATCTTCCCATGATTGTAGTGATCACTATCACGAAATACCTAACACAGTTTCTAACATAACTAGGATTGCTACAAACTTAACCTTAGCCTTAAAGAAGTCACTATGAACATACCCAAAACAAAGCAAACCATGGGTCCATCATAATGCTTTTCATTTTAATCTATAATCTTACAATTTGTTAGACTTCACAAAGAAACGGATGATTTGTGGCCCATGAAAGTGCAAGACAGTTCAATTAGTAGCTCTAATTTACACGGCATTATACCAGTAACCCAGGCAAAAATCGCGCGCGGCATTGAAGCACGCAGCGAGTGTTCACCGATGCATTCGAAGTTCCGTTGGCGCTGAAATAGCGTATCAGCAGCGCAGAAATGTCCATTTTGGAGCAGGCACCTCCAGCGCCGCCTCAACCCTTCTTCATTGAGAACTCCAGCTCTGACCTGCCGGGAAATGCAGCCACACGGGCTTGGTAGCGCTACCCTGCGCAGTCTTCGAGCCATGCGGTTCTCTACAGACGAAAGAGGCCGAGTGCGTTTTGTCTTCCGTAACTTTGCACCGCTCTGGACGGCCACAGAAAATCTCGGCTTGAATTGTTGTGATGATCGATCCTGTCGCAAGCATTAATGCCGTGATCAACCGCGATGCACGGCGCAAATTTAACAGAAAAAGTTTGTACATGATAGTCAAACGAAGGCTCATTTTCTATAAAAATGTGAAGGTTCCTTGCCCATCTTAGCAATGGACGTATTGATCTCGTCAAACGATATTCTTCAACGTATTATCCCTACAGAATTAAAGCAATACTCATTCTGAATAATTCACTCCGGATGATTGACAAAGACGTTTTAGATATAATCATGTCGAGTATTCATACGAAACGCAAAGGTGTTAGAAAATATCTTTAGGTGACTGGAATAAAAAGGCAGATAGAGTGTATTTGACAGAGCCTCGTTGACAGAAAGCGAGTTCTCGCTGTCTTGTCTGAGGAAGAGACTGTTGACACCCGCCTTCAGCTGCTGGGAAGATACCGCCATAATACACTCACTGAGGCAGCAATCAGCAGATTTTCAAAGACTGATTCTTTGCCTGTCACGAAGAAAAAGTAAAGACTTCCATCAGCTACGAAACCTTGATTGCTGATAGCTTAAAATGGCAAAATAATTCTTAGCAAGAGGAAATGCCTTTCATAAATGGTATATACTGAAGAGTTTACATGTTTTGTACTTGTCGTAGCTCGCTAGGAAAACAATGTATCCCTCTACCTCATTCCCAGTAATTCATATTTTGAAAAACAATTAGGGAAATTGATTGAATAATTCACGAAAGCAAGTTAGTTGAGTAATAACTGTAATGCTCGATAAACCGGGAATGTTGTGAGCTTTGGTGAAATATGATAAATGCGCAGAATTTTGAACAACAACGCAAGGCTTTTATTCGAATCAACAACTAAATTCTGCATTTAAAACGGCGTAACGAGTCGATTGGGTGTCATCGAACAATAAGCACTTTATCAGAAATTTTGGTGGAGCAAAAGTTATTCGGCTGAGTTTCAAACTGAATTTAGCTGCTGTTTGTGAGCCATGAAAATAAGTGAAGACGCTCAGGAAGACATTAAAACAAATAGAATTCTCAGCTGATGTAATTCAGTCAAACGTACCTGTACATCACATGTTCACTTAGCATATCCCAGTAGGAGATTGGGAGCCTCCTTGAGACTCAACATTCTTTTACTCAGAGGGAACTGGAATTATTCATACCTTGCCTTCAGGTTTTCCAGCGAAAGCGAGTAATGTTCAGATTAATTTACTGCCTTTTATTAAGTGTACGTAGGAGTACACTCTTGAATAGTCGGATTATACCGAGAGAGGTCAAGGAAGGACGCGTAAACTCATTTCAACATTATTTAATTTAAAATTTGGTGATTTGTTCGACTGTAGCCAGATAATGTACGTTGAGTCAAGGTGAGTTAGCTCATTCTTGCCGGTGAAAGAGTTAAACTGGAATAAGTGAGATTAGTTCATGTACAGAAACGTTAGAATGGAGGAAATTCAGTCTTATCGCAAACCACTGCAGCGCTACTCTAAATCTTGCACATTTCTAAATACATAACAAATATGTTATTGCGTCAAATTTTCTGACGGTCCAATTGTTTGCAACGTCAGATTGGACTTTTCAGCAGTTCTTCATCTTTATTGAGTCGTAAAAATATAAAAAATTACGAACATTAAAAAGAACAAATGAAAATCAACATTTGATGCTGCCAAACGATCAGAATAGGTTAAGGGAAAAAAGTTAGATTGACAATTTCCAACGTGTCTGAGTTTCTGCCCCTTTGGGAGCGTGATGTGGATTTTGCTGTTGATATTCTTTCCTCTAGTGGTAGAAAATACCCAACCGTTCGGCTGTTGAAGATACGTCCCCAATCGGCTATTCATGTTGTCCGCGATTTTCGACATTTTTTCTCCCCGTGTGTATGAACAGAGAAATATAATTTTAATCCAACATCGCTTTGCTCCTCTGCCAAAACAGCTGTTGTAATCACGTTTAATTAGACTCTTTTAATGAATGTTTTTCTTTGGGGATCCGCTTAGAAACCGCTTACGCTCTGAATAACAAAACATCTGTATAAATTCATACATATTTATTTGTTCATTGACCCATAATTTTTATCAACGTTTTAGTGTTACCTTTTCACCGAATAAGTATGAGTGGGAAGACTTCAAGTCTCATATCTTTTGATACTTAGAATCAGTTCTTCGCCGTCCGAAACCGTTCAAAGTTTTGTATTCATTCCAGAAATTTCAGAAAAACAATATAATCAGTAGGCTTACGACTCGGTATTTTCTTGTTCTCTATATGCCCGACGAAAACTATACCAGGTATTTTGCAAGAACGCCTGTTCTAACAATATTTTATTAGTATCGGCAATATTTATTAGTAATATTTTATTAGTATCGGCTGCTGGGGAGGTGAACTTGGATTACCGGATGACTTTTTCAGGACGAGCAGAGGCGCGTTCAGCAAAAATGGCCAGCGGTTCACTGTCGTCTTATAATTTTTTTCAGAAGGCATCGACGATTCTTACGTTAACTTTCACTTCTCTACTAATCCTACGTTTTTTTTTGTTTATCGCCTTTTCTTATTTCGTTTGTTATTTATTTTAGAGTCATTTTACGCAGTTCAGCTGCACCAAAGTGTTGAATATGGCGCTTTTTAATGAAAGAGACTTGAAAGGATTCAATTTCTCCCAAGTTCATGTACAATCGTAAGGTCCTGTCTACTATTTCTACGTCTTAAAAAGTCTATACGCAGTTAGCTCTAATCCTGCACAGAAACTCTGATGCTTTCGATACACTATTTACGTGGACAACTGTCAGTACTGTGATGGAAAACTGTTACCTGATTTAACTACAGATAAAATCGTAACACGACTGGCTACACATGCCTTCGGAGAAAGCAAGTTATAACACCTAGCTACGCTAACACTTGTAAGAGCAACAGGCGTGCAAGCAGATGATGCTATGCTCTTTTGCCATGTACAACTGAAGGTATTTCACCATCATGTGGAATATCAGAGTTGCTGGAGCTATCAATTGTTTACCTGAGAACAAGTCCTGCGAAAGGTAAGAGGATAGAACGTCGCGCAATGGGAGACAAAACCTCTCCCAAAACCTCACCTTAGAAAATCTCCCCCAAAACCTCACTTTAGAAAACCTGTCCTAAACCTCAATGTAGAGAACCTCTCCCAACGGGAAATAAAAATCCCATGGTCATAGAAGTTCAGGGTCCGTTCAACGAGAGAAAAAAAGAAAGAAAATGCAATGAAAAGACTTGCAAGCTTTGCTATGAAGTATTCTGTTAGGTGTCGTACAGTATGGTGAACTGCTTCAAGTTCCAGCGATATTGTGCGTTATAAACGGACATCGTGATGTTCATTAAAACACATTAACTAAGTTTATGATGGAGAAAAGTTAAGAATTTTTCACAAAATTCTTATTAATGGCATTCTTACCTTATGAGGAATTATGTATTTCTCATAGAACATAATATGTACAAATTACTAGATGTGCATTTCTGAAAACTCAAACAATACATAATCAAAACGTTTAAATATCGAATTCAGGAAAAAATATAGAATGGGGAAACCATACCTGCATTTTACCAAAGATTGATCGAAATGATGCTGTCTCTATGTATACGTGCGACAATTTTTCTCCCGTAAATTTTTGAACAAATTTAGCTTATAATTATTTTGTCCTAACTCAAAGAGTCCTGAAATGCCATTATTGCTAAGTTCTCTTGGTGTTTGCTTCCAATGTAACAGATTGATACCCCTCAATGAAGCTATTCGTCTCCGATGACGTTGCATAAATGCAAGTAAGACAAATTTATTCCTTTCAAAATTTTAATTCGATTAGAGGGCCTCCAATAAATTTCTTTCGTAAAATTTGCGTTGGAACCATAGCCAGCTAACGATGTAAAAACTTTACCCCTTTCAGACCCGAACCAAGGGTTAAGTTTTGCTACTAAATGGAAAAATTCTAGCAAACGTATGCACATACTTGAAAATAAGCAATATCAGAAGAGCATCTTTTAAAAGTGGGGCCTAGACGTGCAGTTTTCAGATTACTACAGCCCTCCATGCCTGCGCAATAGAAGATCCATAGCCTTTTTTCGTAGTATGCCTACACACCGCAGGGTCTCAGAGAGGTAAGTGTTTGAATTGTTGCCCCCGCAGCCCCTCTCCGAGAGCTGCGAAAAGTGTGGGTTTGCGGTGAGAGAGACGCGATTATCTGCACCAAGTTGGAGTCGTTCATCAAACATTGGGATACCTTTTGTGTCCAAGAAGTGCCTCAGCGTGACAGTGTCAATAACTCACCTCTGGCTGCAGAGAACGAAAAGAAGTAATCTCTCATCCTGACCCTGAGAGTTTTGACAGTCCGTTCTTCCAGAGGCCCCAGAGTTACTCGGCACTCCACCTGCACGCTGCCACCTGCTTCAATCACCTGCGACACAAAACGGACAACAGTCACTCCGCAATTCCCCAAGAAATCCTCATAAAAATTCGATCAAGACGCTGTCTACCCGGATGCTTCTTTTCTAGGGTAAAATGACCCGTCGCTTGGTGATTTTACTCTGGAAATAGGCAGCCCTCACAACGCAGGAAACGCTATGAAGGATATCTAAAGTAATTGATTTTACCCCAAAAAAGTAAAAAAAACTGTTTTAAAATTTAAGATCAATCACAAACAATATCTTATTTACGAGAAAATGAAAATTTGAGCATCTTTATAGCCGAAAGGAGCGCATCCCACAGCTTGAAAGAGAAAAACATACGATGAGATCCATTAGTCTCGATAAAGTCAGAGTTGTAAGAAGAATAGCGAAAGCAGGAAAGATATACTGTAATTGATAAAAAGAAAATAGAATGAACCATCATTTGTCCATCACTCAAAGCCATTGACTTTTTAAATTCGAACGTCTTTCAAAGATGAAAAATATGTATGAAACGGACTCACTAGCACATGCAATAGAAATCAAATCGGTCTTTTGATGAGCATATATCGCTTTGTTCTAGCCTCTGAACAATGTAGTTGAGTTTCCATGCTGCTAAGTACTCTTTTACCATTGAATCAATCGCAAGTAATAGCCAATTAATTTCTCAAATTGAGCCCTGGGCACTGACAGACAGTAAGCAAAACAAATCCTGATATCATGTACTCTCCTTAGCGATCAAAAAGTACAACAGCTGTACTAGGACCAAGCCTGATCAGGATGGCGACAACATCATAAACGAAAAAGATTAGTTAGAAAGTACGAATTACATGTGGGTTGATGTGAAGAAAACTAGAGTCGTATTCCAAAACACCGCGATCCAACTATTCCTATTTAGTTCGGAATGTTATTTTTCACTTCTAATTCTAGCTGACCTTGAAGCAAGTTATGTGGCTTGTGTACTTCGAGCGACGCATTTTGCTTGATTCTTGATATCAGAGTTTTTCATTCAAAGCTAAATTCTTCATTCATACTAAATCTTTCTATAGACAGTCAATTAGTTTATTTAAAACCATCTTACTTATATAGTAGGTCATTGAAGGTAATCATAATCGAATACGACTATGTATATAGCAAGAGACTATTTTATCGTGCATCGAAGCCTCACGCATTTATTCATGAATAAATTAGTAATAGGTAACTCAGCACCACAAAATAAATCAGTAATAAGTAACTAAGCACCACGGAATAAATCAGTAATAGGTCACTAAGCACCACAAAATAAATCAGTAATAGGTAACTCAGCACCACAAAATAAATCAGTAATAGGTAACTCTGCACCTTGGAATAAATCACTAATAGGCAACTAAGAACCACGGAATAAATCAGTAATAGGTAACTAAGAACCACGGAATAAATCAGTAATAGGTAACTAAGCACCACGGAACAAATCTGTAATATAAATAAATCAGAAACTCAGCACAATGGCAACTCTACGCAGCATTTATACAACAAGTGAGTTGTTTCAGTACAATTGCTGTTATTAATTTTACCATTTAGTTACTTGATCGAGAGGGTTAAAGAAGTAAAGTTACTTCAGGAAGGTCAAATAAAGCAAGGAAAATAATTATAGGAATGAAAAAGTACATAGTAAGCCCGCATTGTTAGAAAATTCATTAGATAAAAAACAGAGAAAACTACGTTTAGGCTGGAAGGTAATTTTATTCAGTATCACAACACGTCCCACTCTTATACTTTTAAACACTACTTACCAATGTTAAGTGTACTACTTGATTTACAAAATTTTGTACCAGTTCCCTTTTCCACATGATATCCTTTCATAATAATTTTTTTCTGCTCGAATTTCTTTATTCGCACTGAGAAATACTCTAGAAAAGATGTACCCAATTATCTGAAGGGTTAATGATCTGAATGATTTCAAAAATTTCAACTGCGATGACATGTATGTGTATATCGTAAAAAATAGGGATCATAATTTCACAAGAAATCCCTCTCCCCGTACACACTTATTCTAAAGCTCATCAAGTTTATTCGTCAAATATGACCATTCAAATCACACTATGGACGCGCAACAAAATTACCCGAAAACCTCCCGAAAGAACGCCAGTTTTTCCACGAAATGTGTCTCAACTCTTTCTGAATGGTCGAGATGACACCGCCTTTAAACTTGGCCACCCTCCCGCCAGCGCCAGACTGCCTACCTGCTCGGCTGGAACAGTGAGAGCCAGACCGTCGCTTCGACTTCTCAGCTCACCATCACCGAGCGGCTCCGTGAACGGAGGCCCAACCTGCAATTGCAGAAAGTGCACGCAGCTCAATATGTGCTGAGACGGTTGTTCAAATACGTCCTGCAATGTAAGAAATACGTCCTACAATGTATGAAATACGATCCAAATACGTCCTACAATTGCAGAAAGTGCACGCAGCTCAATATGTGCTGAAACGGTTGTTCAAATACGTCCTTCAATGTAAGAAAGTGTTAGGAGACCCATATACATAAGTGTTTATGTGCTTTGTATGAAAACTAATAATGAGAAGTGATTTGTTTTGTCAAAATGGAAAAACCACTTAGTTCTACGGATACTCAGTTCTGTATTCGAGAAGTGAGTATGCGCATCGAAAAAATGGCGATTTAGATTTGGGAAAGTAGGGGAGGTGATAGAGATTTTTAAAATAACTATGTTAATATGATTAAGCAAATTCTTAACATATAACAGGTGAGTTTCTTGTGTGTGGTTGAGTTTACTTTCTATAGTAGGTAAAAAGTCATCATCTCCGTTGAAGAATTTTATAAATGATAGAATCACTGGAGACGCCGAGAACGAACTGCAAGCTGCAAGGGAGATTCATTTTATGTACAATCTGAGTGCGTAGTCTTTATTTATGGGATCAAGCCTCGATATCCTGGTAGTGAAGAAATGGTGACACAATTAGGAAAAGAGAAATAGTGCTCTAGACCCATGAGTGGTAGATGGCGATTGCATTTGAAAATATTCGTGCTGGTAGTATTCATCATGAGTGTCGAGACAATTTGTTAAGAAGTTGGCAGCACTGCTTCCCCACTGATAACGAGTTCACGATCCTGATGTGGCGTGCAGTATGAGAATGAGTCATTTGAACACTCAATCAAAAACACAGGTGACAAGTAACAGAGAGAAGAAAATATAACAGGCTCAGCGTATTCACTTTTGGGAATAAACAAATTCCAACACTTACACATCAGCGCTGGTCGGAGAGCACACCGCTGGTAGAATGACTTAATCAATTATTCCCAGTACTGATTTCAAGTATACAATCAGAAAAGCTCGTATAGAATTTTTACTCATATTTTCGGCGTGGTCTTTTTGTACTCAAAAGGAAATAAAAATTTGAAGGAACTTCTTAATTCTATTACCCAAATATGAATAAGCGTTAAACCCGAATTCTTCGAGTCTCGTGTACATTTTTCTCATTACATACGAGCTATTTCGCAAGGGATTCAACGTATTAGATGATGTAGCGTTTGGATACCAGAGCTCATTTAATGGAGAACGTACATGTAAGTCACCCCATAAAAGAAATATGCGTTTGGAGATAACCACGATAACATACATACATACACTCATAATGCAGGGCATTTGGGAGCCCAGTTCCCACGCGATGGATATTTTCTCGCTTCAAGCTTTACGAGTGCGGTCTGGTCTAGAGTTCATACACTTGACGATAATATTGATAATAGATCAATAAATCTATTATCTAACTTAGAACGACGGACTTAGCTCTCCGACCTACTCGTATCGAGGATCATGACGGCATCTCTTCCTTAATTTATAGTTGCGTGAAATTTCAAGGAAGGTGTTCATACCTCTTGAACTAATTTCTGTGAAGATGCAGAGCATTCCTCAAGTAACTCATCTGTTAAACATTTGACGGCTACGGTGACATATGACAAAGACTATTTTGCAGGCTTAACGTTGTCTTTTTATTTTTAATAATTTGTGTATTCTGAATTTTTCAAAGACGTGTCGTTTGTACCATGCATAGGTTCTATCAAGTTGAAAAATAGGTACTAATTTCTTTTTATGGCACGTCCTTTCGCACAAGTTAATGGACTCAAGTTTAAGTGAGTTTTGTCTTTATCACTCATTTTCATGCTTGCCAAAAAAATATGAACACTCAGTGAACATTGTACATTTTTTTATCTCTCTACCGTTGGCTGGGCACGTCAGAAGCCCCGAGATGGGTGTAAACGCAGCCTCAGGGCTCCCACGCCCGCAGCAAAAGGCTACGCGTCATCAACTGACGTTCTGCAGTCAATGCATGACGATACGGTCACCTTACTCAAGTAAATGCAGCCATTTCATAATTTTGCTGCGACGACCAGGATTAATGCGCGTGGCAAAGCTGTACAGTCTTGTGCGTTACCTACGAGCGAACTGTACGCAGGACGTTCCGAAGAATATTCCTGATTACTAAGCTGATCGTGTTGCTGGTTTCATTTGAAAGTTGATAAATTTAAATTCGGATTCTTTATTTCGAAAGTTTTCTCTTTGTGTGCTTGACAACTCCAAACCAATGAATGGCAAATGAAACAAAGTGTAGGCAGCACCAAGTTCAAAGAATTCTGACGTTACTTACTTTATTCATTCGAAAAAGATTCGGAAAACAATACTCGAAAATTTCTGCGTAATATTTATCTTATGTCTTTGAGGATGGCTATGTATTGAATCGTGTTCAAATACAGAGCGCAGCATTCGCTCGTTCATGAGATATTGCAGTTCTTTCAACAAACATCTTGTTCTTATGATTACGGGGTCATGCGATGCTCAAGAAGTTCCTCAAACAAACATCCTGCATTTGAACGTTTGCACGATGTAACACACTGACGTTTTCAATAAAGAGTTTGGAAGCGAATTGTTCATCTTGATATTTTTTCGTGCTCAAGGTGCTCATTTTGAGATGAAGCTTGGAGATCCAAATTAAAGCTTGAATTTTGAATAATGATGAACATGTCCTTACTACAGTTATTATCTGACATTCAATGTACTCGAAGACAATTTTTGTAATAGTTAATAAATCTGTCGCTTTAGTAAAAAATTTAATAGTTTACAACCTATTTTAGATGACAAATATTGACGGAAATTAACTTAAAAATAAATCGACACTGTGGAAGTTATAGTTATATGATAAAAGTTTTTCATGTTGACTGTGCACAAAAAACTGACGTTGTCGAGAGAAAAGAGCGACGTTTTCGGGCTCTCATTGCAAATTCATCATGCAACAGTTGAAAAACTTTCGTACCAACAACTTTTTCGTAGCCCTGCGAAATTTATCTGTTGCTACCAAGTAACGATTCGCAATTGATTGAATGTTCTTGTCTGACAAAAATGTTGCACTTCCAGTCAAGAAAAAATCTAAAACACATTCACCATTGACTGTTGAAATATTAGATCAATCACTACGTCACTCTCATTTCTTAACAAAATTACACTACCCCACAAGAAGACTTTTTTTTTTACGGACAGCGTGTACGTAACAAATACAGCTCGTTAGGAATCATTAACAGAGTAATCTCAAATGTGTTGGAGCAACGCACGTAAAAGTAGAAGTAATGAGCGAGCGTTACCTCCTATAACCTCCTACGATGATGTTATTGGACAGCAGACGTCCGATGTCAGACTGGTAAAATGAGCTCGAACTAATAAGGAATCCTGAAAATTATCAACGATAGAAGAAAAAAGTAAGCATTTCTGTGAAGAAAAAGTGATCGGGGAAAAAATAAGAACCCATGCACTGTGAGAGTGACCTCCGTCATGCAGAAGTTGTGTTAAAAGTAGTGTGGAATTAAATATGAATCCCTTCATCAATACTAAAAATGCTAATGTTTCTGTGTTATACAGTTTGACTAGAAATTGATTTTTGGAGAGATAGCCTGCGCATTATATCCTTTCTCTCGGCTAATAATTTTTCCAAATTATATTGTTTTTCTACCGTAGCCTATTTACGTATGCGGAGGCTATCTCTCCAAAAATTTCAGTGTTTGTTCCCTTGAAAACGCACGCTGCTTAAGCCTGCGAAAGCTTGGGAAAATATACCTAAAAGAACCCAGTTGATGTTTCAAAAACTCTCCTCATAATATGGATCCTGGGCGTCACTTATTTTAATAAATAAGAAACTAAATATGTTGTATTAGAAGAAGTAGTAAATAGTAGTAGATGTAGTAAAAAATAAGTAGCATTAGTTTTGTTTGGTAGTTAAGATACTTAATTATGTGGTATCTTAGCTACCGGGCTTAAAAGGGGAAACTTTATTGAGTGGACACCTTCTGTCGTAGATATTATCCAAGCAGCCAAAAAGATGCTCATAATGTCTTTTTCTGACCGGGGGAGCTGAGGAAACATAAGAATGCGTTTCCTATCAAAATGTATTGGTGGGAACTGCCGTACGGCTGAAGGAATGCGTTTCCTATCAAAATGTATTGGTGGGAACTGCCGTACGGCTGAAGTGTATTAGAGGCATTTTCGGTGCTGTATAATTATACTCCCGTATTCGAGAAGTCTTAAGAAAATTGATTAGTGGATGTCTTTTAAAATTTACAAAGGTGTAATTCATTTGGACAAAGCAAAAGTACCATGACGCTGCAGAAATTGTCTCTTCATTCTCAAATTCATGCCGTTCCTGTACGTACCGTCTTG
>VOMN01101003.1:0-23750 GCA_014899125.1 Orchestia grillus
GACACAGATACATAGTTACAAGCGTATTAATATATAGATACCCCTAAGAAACCAATGGATTACTCCAATAACGTTAATGTCGGCCGTGGCCGTCGTTCCACCGATGAACCAGAGGTCTCCGCTGACCGTCCGTAGGCTGGTCTGTAAAAAGAGGTTCTGACAGTGAACAAGATGCAATTCTGCTAATATTTTATTAATAAGATAATATGACGCATATGTCCAGTAACTCACCATCGTGCATTTCTCTTATACTAATTGCTGACGGTCAGCAAAAAGTTTTGGTGCCAATGTGTGCGGACTGCGGACGGTCAGCTGTCAGTGCGATCAGTGATAGGAAAGGTCGGGCATAAAGTGCTGTAGACTGTAGTTTACAATGAGCCGCAGCGGTCGCAAATTATGAAGACTTAGTCCGTTTGACTTCTAGGCGGAACTGAGGCTGGTGCTTCTACTCGCCTAAAATCACAAAAAAAATCTGTATGCAATGCAACAGTGGTCTGAAAGAAGCAGTTGAATATTTTATAGTTTTAAGTGTGAATGCTATAGAGAAATCCTAATGAATGGAGTTTGTGACTCGTATGAAAAAATTCAGTGGTGTGCCAGAAGTGCCAAAGTTATTTCGGGTATTAGCTTGCAGAACTGCTGACGAATATAATTTCACTATGATGCAATGCATAGTTTCTTGTCGAGAGCATGGAATTGAAGACAATTTTAGTGTTTGGTAAACTTGCATTGTGGGCTACATGGCGTAGTGGCAGCGTGATAGCCTCGTAACTGAAAGGACCTGGGGTCGAATCTCGGCTCAGTATAGGCATTTTTACGTAACCAGGAAGTAATTCCCTTGAAAAGGAAGTTTAAACCACATATTCGTCATCATGCCAGTAGTTGTAAGGCATTAAAAACCCAGCGGTAAAATGTGTTGGAATTAATGTTTTTTTTTGTTGAGCTTAGGGGATTTTTATGACCAAACAGCTTTCACAGCATTAATCTCTCTTGTTTGGTTGGATACCTTGAAAATTTTCTTGCCTTATCTGATTCACAGGTATTAACCTTGAAGGAATCAACCTGTTTGTTTGAAATATAGTTACTAATGAAAATTCAATGGTCTAAGTAAACCCCTAGCAGATCTTAATAGGCCTTCATTTAAAATTCAAATTTAAATTCAAGAAAGTTTGTAGGTTATTTTTCTTCTTAAAATTATTCATGATTGCCTACTCGTGTAATTGAAGAGAAATTAAAGACATATTTACTGTTTAGTTGCAAATATCTACTCTAAATTTTTTATAACTTGAGTGTAGTTAATGGGCCAATGGCACAGAGCATCCTATTTATTGTTCAGTCTGTGTTTGTTTGATGTAAATGTTTTGCCAATAAATTGTCATAACTATAAAAAAAAATAATTTTACTCTAAGGCTGCCATAAATGCCATTGCACAGATGTATTAGTTGTAACTTTTTTAATGTATTTGTGTCCATTTATTTCACATATGGACATGAAACCTAATGCAAATTTATATATTTTAAGGAAATGATTTCATTGGCAGTTGTATGTACTGCAATTGCAGCCCTATATTTATATATGAAAGAATCATTTCTAATGTAACCTATCTTAAAATTGATTAACCTAACCTATATTCATTGCTGTTTTGAAATGCTAAAATACCAATGCAAAGCATTACCAGAATTTCTGTGTTGACAGTCTTAAAGTAAAAATTAACCAAAAAGTTCTGTCCTTTAAACTTTAGTTTACTGTTTAGGGCATGAAGTAATTCTTTGAAGTTGGGCTGGAGGGAGAAGATGATACGTGTCAGTTGCATCTTCCTGTAGAGGTGGAAACTGTGCAGCGCTTTCTGGTGGGGTGCGGAGATCTGCAGCTGGTTTGAAAACAGCATCTAATTGATCAGTGCACTTTGCAGGAGGTGCTGCTGTTTGTCTTGAGATTGTGTGGGGATAGGTATAGGAATAATGTGGAAAGAAAGAGATAGGCTTTTGACAGCAATAAATTCTTAGAAGCAACTAATTTTTACCCTATATGAATTGGAGATAAAACTATCTCCCATTCATTTCCTTTTTTTGTAATTGACAATAAAAAATGTTTTTAGAAAAATATTTTATTATTGCATTTAGTTGAAGAGTAAAGGAGCAGTGTGGGTATATTTCTTGTTGTTGTTTTGGAATGTACTTGTAGGTGTTAAGTGAAGGTGAATTGGGATGAAGTGTATGTGATGTGAGTGATGAAATAAATAAAGAATAAAGTGAAAGAAAAATATGAATGAAATGCATAATATGAAAACTAATTAATTACAAATGTAAATTTGTATCAGAGTTATAGAGTGATAAGTAGAAGCACTGATAAAAAAGCTGTGCTTCTCATTGATTCATGATACTTGACTTCATCCAATAACTCCAACATAAAGGATCTACAATGGATAAAATACTCTTTGCTGCATGCTGATGTATGATAAATTTTACCCATATCTTCAAAATGGCTATCAAATCTCATAAGAAAATAGCTGCTTTGCAATTTTTCTATTTAATTTTTTTAATTTTACTTATCTACTTATAAAAAATTATAGATTTTGTGTCCATTTTATCATTTTGTATGAAGTAAGTAAAGTTTGTGAATTCATATGTGTTATGCTAATTAAATTTCAATATGAATTGACTCTTGCAGATACCATCTACCATGGAAGATATAGAAGATCTGATCCTATCTGAAGATTATTGGGACAGTAGCACTCGCATGGAGAGGAATACGATCATGCCTAAAGTACGGCGAAGGAAGAAAACCTTGAATTTAGAATCACCAGGTCAGGTAAGTTTTTTATGAAGTAACTTTTAGTTGTATTATGAAAGTTTACTTTGGAGTTAAAGTTCTATTTCAAAAGAATTGTTATCAAAAATGTGAAACTGTTTGCATAGTATTTATTCACTGTTACTTATGGGGTTCTTTGTTGATTGAAAATAAGTTTACATTGTCAGCCATGAACAGCAATACATAAATTTACTTGAAAAGAGTCAAATACTTTTTGTACATTTTATTCCATTTCATTTTCAGGACACTGAAGATAATGGTGGTTGTGGGAAACAAGATTGTTGCAAGAAAAGTGTTGCCCATATCAAGGAAAGCAACCAGGATCAAGCTTCAGTCAAAAACTTGACCAACACTGCCTCGGCTCACTCCAATGGAATCTCCGCTTCTCAGGATGATCTCTGTAACTGTTCTGAAGATAATTCTGCTAAAAAGTCTGCCAGTCATCCATCAAGCTCATCTGAAAATGTGAACACACTTTGTAATGGTCTTAATTCTTCATTGATAAATGGAGAAAATAGCAACATTCCAGGTTTAGCTCGAGTATTTGTCCGTACATGGGGATGTTCACATAACAGCAGTGACTCAGAATATATGGCTGGACAGCTAGCTGCCTATGGCTATGATATTGTGGGTGAGTAGCCCTAGTCTAAATGTTAGCAATCTAAAGTTTTCTTAACTCGTGCCCTCCTTTGCTTACACATGTACACCTATCGTAGGGAACTGTTACAAGAAAGCCTCACTATCTCTTTGCCATGGTTTTAGAAAGAATTGTTGTAAATACAAAAACAGTAGTTATTATTACAACTGTTATTGTTCAATGTAACAAAAATGATGATGGTTAGCTAATGGGTTTTTGAACATTTGAGTTGTGTCCTGCACTGCAGTGTTTTGGGCTTTTATTGTTCATAACAGGGTTGCAAATTTGGCCATCTGGTGTGAAGTATGTCACTAGTGTGAAGTGAAAAAGCTTGCAGGCTCTTCTACTCAGTGATTTCATTTTCTTAATAACCTTCAAAACCTTGGTAGTGTATTATATCCCAGACTACTCTATGGATTACTGCTTTTTTAGGCATTTCATATTTAGTTTTCATTTCCCAATGGAAGAACTTTGCCCTGGGATATCAAACCAGACACATAATGACCAGGAGATAAGCATTCTATAACTGTACATAAAAGCAATTATTCACTTTACTTGTATGCTGTCACTGCATTTCCCCAATGAAGATGAAATGGCTGGGATTTATGTATGAGAGGCTTTCCGTATAACTTTTCAGTCCATCTTTGTTTTTTCACAAATCTATGTAATTTATGGGTAATATTGAACTAAAGTGATCTCATTTCAGATAGTTTCATGGCTTTTCCATTTCCAATACTGATTGTATAATGTTACTTTAATAAAAAATAAAAAAAATCATGTGTAGGTACTGTTTGATGTTTTTGAACATCATAATTTAAATTAAGAAGTGGCTACAAGTAGTAAGCATCTATTACTTTGTTGTATCTTGAACCATTAGAGGTAGTGTGAGCTGATTAAGGAATAAATTACTTTTCAGATATTTGTGGAATTTTTGTGCAGAAGTCCAGTATTTTTTGTGTTCTAGTCTCTTAATGGATGAGGTGCACTATGCAAACTAAGTACTTTATTTTTTAGGGTTGAGGTGCACTATCATGAGAATGATTTATCCCAAAGAGTAAGAAAATAATAGCAAATAGATCTTTTATGCATATGACTTCACTACAGGATTTCAGGAGAAAAAGAGAATCTTTCTTATTCATAAATTAGCTTCTATCTTCTAGAATGACAAAGTATACCTTAAGTCTAGAACTTGTATTTCATCTTTCCAGCACTTAAATCTGCACTACTCCAGTGATCATTGTGATTTAAAAACTTCTTTTGTTTGCTACCAGTTTGTATCCCAGATACCAGTTTGTATTTTGACGAATAGGCGTTTTATTATTGAGCAGATGAAAAACTAGATGCAGACTTGTGGTTGTTGAATAGCTGTACAGTCAAGAGCCCGGCTGAGCACCACTTGAGGAATGAAATTAATGCTGCTCATAATCTTGGCAAGAAAGTGGTCGTTGCAGGCTGTGTGTCTCAAGGTGAGTCCTATTTGACTTCTACATCTCTTTATTCATTTGTGGCTATTCATGGTTTGTGGAGAAACTAAACTCGGTAACAGATGGTTGCAGAAATTTATTTTGCTGACATGTACAGTGCATTGTTTGTTATAAAAAAAAAGAATAATAAAAAATAATTATTATTTGTTAGTTAGTAATAAGATAGGTATGGATCTAGTAGAAAAATCGTCTGTATGGCAGAAGTAGTTCTCTGCAGTCACTTGTATTTTCTTATTAGTGGTCACTTTTACATACATTTCTGCCACGTTGAGTCTCTCTACCCAACAGATGTTTTTATTACTCGCTCAATCAATCATTTGCATGCAGCATTTCATGCTTTGTAATAGTCTTTATTTTTCAGGTGCGCCTAAGTCAGAGTTCCTGGCAGGACTGAGCATCGTTGGAGTTCAGCAAATAGACCGTGTCGTGGAGGTGGTGGAGGAGACCCTCAAGGGTTAGTTCTATCTTCTACTCTTCCTTGGAATAGAATATGATAACAGAAATGAACCACGGCCCCCATTTTAAGTTTTTACAGAAGTCCAATGCTGTAGATACCAATCACGTGCAGGCGCCATAATAGACTTGGGAGTGGAAAGGCAGGACAAATAGAAGAACAGGTTGTATTACTACTCCCTCCGTTCTGTGACCACCATCATCACTACTATAGAATGCGTGCACCTCTGCAGATGAGAAAGAAGGAGGTCAGCACGATTATGAGTTGCGTTGTCAGTCATCAGTTTCCCCACACGGAGATGAGAACGTTTGTTTTGACAAAAGAAAGTGGCTATTTTGCAAATTTTTAGTACTTTGATTAATCAGGCTTTACTTTATATCATCGTTATGTTTCAAGGGGTGTCCTCGAATCAGTAGTTCATAATTCTTGGGAATTTCCTATCCAGTGTTAATTTAGACGATTTCTTAATGGGTTTTTAATCCAAATGCTAGCAATTTCATCACAAAAAGTCTTAGGTTGAGAATGTTGTGAAAGTTTTTTTTTATTAATTTATGGACATTTTTTCCTCATATGTACATTATTGTTTCTTTCATAGAGTACCTACTTTGGGGCTAATGTCATTGCAGTCATAAAGATATTTGTAGGTCTCGATTAGTGGAATTTGCGTTNTTTTGAAGCGAGATGAGTTTTAGCTGATGAATAGGCTTTTGTAGCTGAAGTTTTGATTCGTCTAAAAATCAGGAGTATTTTTTGTCGTTTTATACACCGTGGCTCTGTGGCGTAGTGATAGCGTGGTGGTCTCATAACCGTAAGGACCTGGGTTCGAGACTCGGCTCAGGGAGGCATTTTCACGTTACCATGGAGTACTTCCCTTGGAAAAAGAAGGTTGAACCTCACATCCCTCACCACGCCAGTAGTTGTAAAGCATTAAAATCCCAGCGGTAAAACGTGTTGGAATTAATAAAGGTTCTTATTCTTATTTCCAATGTGGGAAGTTAAGTTTCCTCGACGTGTCCTCCATTTTTTCTACACATACGTGCAGTCTTCTTCGAATTCCTGTAATAACTATTTTAACCTAATCTTGATTTCCTTTCTTTAAATTAACTTCCCTCGCAATCCTATTTCAAAAATTGTCTGTGTTCTCACGAGGAGACAAGTACACTGTGCTCTTCAGATGTCCCCACGAGAAAAAACCACGAAGTGTTAAATCCGGTGACGTGGGCAACCATTCAAGCAGATGTTGCAGTGCAACAATGCGGTCTGTGAAAATATTCTGTAGCAATTCTCACACTGCACGACTTCTATGCGCTGGAGCGCCATCGTGGATCCACCACTGCCTGTTGAATCTGTTTCGATAACTTTAACATTATTAAGGAATTAAAAAAAAGTTATTTTTCGTCGCGCAAACATTTCTTATTGGCTAATTAGATGCAGAATCTATAATTCGAGTTATAACCTTATTAAATATTCAACATAAATGCAAAAAAACATTGCACATATTCAACCGTGATTTCGGGAAACGTCTAGTTGGTTGTATTCTAATACAAATTCTAGTTGGTTGTATTCTAGTAGTTTGTGAAGTATTCTAATTTGAAATGGGTATCCTTTTTTTGCGCCACCGTGTATAGAAGTCGTATTATGTCTTCAGATCTAAAGTCAGAGTATCTTACTATGAACCAAAGAATTGTGCCCACATCCCTGACGCTTGTTTCAACCGGCTCGTCATGTTTGAGGTCGGCCGCCTGTTAGTGCGGCTCAACTCAATTGTCCTTAACCTTTCTGTGTCTAATGCAGTCAGGAATTGAGCTTCAGGCAGTAAAAGCTTCGAGGTTAAAATCAAAGCAAGAAATCGTACCAATGAATATATATGATTTTGTAATGAGCTTCAGAATATTCTGATGTATGTTGTATGTTAATTAAATGAAAACCGTAAAATTTAACTGGAAATTTTTTGATGAGGATTTCACTTGTTTTGCTGTCAGGAACCGAAACTGCAATTTTCAACACTTGGTTAATTTTCTACGGTTTCACTAAGAAAAATTCCCCGAAGTTAACACCTTCCCGTTCACGAACGTGGGATTTCTTGGCTTCTACATATCTGTCAATTGGAGTGGGGCCTGGCACCGCTTTGACATGTTTCAAACTTCTTTCACTTCTCTCTCGGTGGAGCTCCTATTTCTTAATTGATGTTCATGCACTCCAGGCAACAGCGTGCGGCTGCTAGGCACCAAAAAGAAAGACGGCAAGAAAACAGGCGGCGCTTGTTTGCAGCTGCCCAAGATCCGCCGCAATCCTCTCATTGAGATCATCTCGATCAACACTGGCTGCCTCAACCAGTGCACCTACTGCAAGACCAAGCACGCTCGAGGGCAGCTCGGCTCCTATCCTATAGGTAAGTCGCTGCATCGTCTGCCATTGTGTTAGTCATTCTGTGGGAGCGTGTGACCATCAGTCTGTAGGGCTTTGCTCTCTTCAAACGTGTCTTTGTCTCATGAATTTAGAATAAAATAGTGCATGCAATAGGTTATGAATGAGAATGTGAGGGTGGTGATAATTAGTATAGAATAGAAATTTATGGTGTAGTAGAACCTTTTCAAAATCTTTAAAAAGCCTGGAGAAAAAGTACCTAGTCTTTCAGTTTTTAAGAATGGAATAGATAAATGAAAAGGATTTCATGGCATAGTTTACATTTCATCTAGTTTGTATGGAAAGGCAGACTGAATGTCTCTTCCAACAACATTGTCTAAAAGCACACAAGGATTTGAAAACTTTAAGGTTTTGTTTATGGGGCATTGGAACGAAGACAAGTTTTCTCCCAACAGTCTCTTTTTGCTCGTCATTCTACGTTTCTGTCTTATGGGGCGATGTTCGATCGCCCAATTTATTCGGACGAGCCTAGGTCTACTGCAGTGTCAATGTCTCTCAATTATGTAAAATTTCGACATGTTTTGAAGAACGAATAAGGCCCAACACAGTTGACATGCCATACAACGTAGAGTGCTGGTTTTTAATGGCCTGATGATTATAGACAATTCGCCTGAGTTCTGTGAGTGAATGTAAAATGTAAACTTCCTTTCCCAAGGGGAACACTCTATGACTTGTCCCTGGACGCCCAGCAGCTTATTTAGGCTCAGAAGTAGTCTCTTTTGATTCTAGGTCGTTATCTACCATTTCGTTTTTGATTGTAATACTGTGACAAATGTAAATTACTTGCAGTAAATAAATGTTTCTTAAAAATACGCCAGCGCAGTTGGGGGAAGAGACTTTGAGATCCTCACATGGATCGGAGCACGTTACCGGGAATGCTGCGGATCTCGTCTTTTGCTGTGTAACTTTTTCTGGATGCATTAGCAGCGAACTCAGCATAAAAACGTGCGATACCAAGGCATTCCATTGCAGACGAGCTGGTCGCTAGAGCGGTGCAGTCGTTCAGGGAGGGCGTGGTGGAGATCTGGCTCACCTCAGAGGACACAGGGGCCTACGGACGGGACATCGGCACCACGCTGCCGGAGCTCCTCTCCAAGCTGGTGGAGGTCATCCCGCCGGGCTGCAAATTAAGGCTGGGCATGACCAACCCGCCTTACATTCTCGATCATCTCAAGGTATTTCACCTGGCCACACTCGCTGCACTGTCTCCACAGTTGTGTCTGGTTTGTCGATCCAATATTAATGTACACTGAGTTTTCTGTTTTCATCGTGACTGGTTCATAAATTTTATTTAGCCTATTTTTGTGTGTATTTTTATCAGTTGTATTGATATAACTTTCATATTTTCGGGTTTTCTAATGTCTCTATCGTGAACATATGATAAATTTCTCTGTACCTACTTCTCGTTGATTTTGTTTGGTGAGTTTTGTTGATTTAACATTCATATTTTGCAGAATTTTCTATATTTTCATCTTGACAAGGTATTTGATCTACCTCTTGGCCCCGCACTTGAGTGCTTTCTAAAGACTCTTCTTTATTTTGCAGGAAATGGCGGCAATTTTACGGCACCCGCGTGTTTACAGGTTCCTGCACGTGCCCGTGCAGAGCGGCAGCGACAACGTCTTGTGGGACATGAAGAGGGAATATACGAGGGAGCAGTTCTGCAATGTCGTGGACACCCTCAAGGAGAGGTAAACAAATTCTAGGTCCAGAAATCTAAACCGAATTTTCTAACTTTCGTTCATGTTTCTTTTTGCTGCACATTTTCTTCGCATGCGTTGCTGGGTTATTTTTTTAATTTAGAAGATTCAATTGTAAACATCTCCAGCATTTTGTGAGCGTCACAGTAAAACTTGACCACAGTCTACCATGACTGTGTGCATTTGTGGTGGTTGAGTTGAGTAGGAGTATAGGCAAAAATATCCGTTTTGAATCGCAGCAAGTCGAAAACAGAACAAACTACGCTAGAAACTCGGCTTGTGTGGTGGGTGTGTTTCCATTTACTCTTAGTTTTGTGTCCATGGAAGAGGTAGAAATTTACATTATTTCACAGATTTGAAAGAATAAACATACACTCAAGCTAGGGATCCTAGGAACATCTGCTTCATTCGTATTCAGAGTGCTTCTGGCTTCAAGTCCTGTTGTATTTTAGCTGAAATTAGCATCAATATTGCAGACCAGAGCTCTTGAATTTTAGGGCTTGTTTTTTCATCATTATTCGCATTGTAATCGAAGAGGACGCTGCTTATAGAGATTTATCAAATTTCATTTCAATTGGACAGTGTTCCCGGTATCACGATCGCCACAGACATCATATGCGGCTACCCCACTGAGACTGCCGAGGACTTCGAGGCGACCATGAGTCTGTGTCGCAAGTACCGCTTCCCCTCTCTCTTCATCAACCAGTTCTTTCCCAGACCTGGCACCCCCGCGGCGCGCCTCCCGAGGATCGACCCCAAACTCGTGAGCACTCGCGTCTATGTTGTCCAATTTAACATGAAGCGAGCTGAGCGGAACGTGGTAGTAGAGAGGTTGTGGTGCCAGGTGTTCAGGGGCATGGAAATAGGGGTAAAAGTATTACAGGCTTCGATGGTATAATTAATTAAGAGGAGGGTGTGAGAGATGGCTTTGTGTTCTCAAATATTTGAGTTCACGATGGAGAATACTTTAAAAAGTGCCCTGTTATTTCTATTTGATTTTATGCTATTACTCAGTGAGAGCTCAGGCAATACTTTCTCATGTGTTGTAATTTTGGTCAAGAATTTTCTTCTAGGTTATGTAATTTTTGTCTGAAGAGGTTCATTTAATGATAAATTACAGTAAAATGACCTGATACTGAACTGGAGCTATCTTTTACTGAGCGATATTTGCATAATTGAATTGAGTTCATAGGTTCATGAACCCGCATTTTTTCATCAATTGAGGTGCACAACATTGTAGTATAAAAATTCTAACACTCGCAATCACAAAATATCTGATCGATTAATGATTTAAGAATCTCCCAGTAGGGTTTAGTTCGAGATGCTCATGTATTTGTCTTCAGGCTATTCTCGTTTGCCTTATAAGGGATTTGATGCCTCAGAAGGATTTCATTCTTCTTAGAGAGCTCTTGCGAACAACCTCTAGGAGCTCAGTGACTCTGGCTGTCAGATTAGGTTCTGGGTTTAGTTTTAAGTTTTCATTTTTCTTTTCTATTGGATTGGTCAAGCTTTTCCAGAGGACATTTTTTGTACAAATTTTATACTCTCACATTCCTTCAGAGTGGAGTGAAACATTTATTTACAAGTTAATTTCATTTGAGCGAGTACTCCGATCAAAAACTGACCTGTCTTTACTTGTCGTCAAAATAAAACTTTGTTGCGGTCAACACGTACAGACCCAGACTGGATTCCATTCAGTCGAACTTTTATCCCAACTGCCAGGTACATACCCACACAGTAACCCATCTTCTTTTAGACTGTAACCACCTGGCGGCACTTAGACAACCACACAACATTACATCCATTTATCAGCTCTGGACGCATTCGGTGGAGGTGGCTGCCTTCCTGCGCTGTGCAGGCATCGTGCAATAAGCGATGTCAGGGAACGCCTACTACTGGGCTGCTAGGTGACCCGTGAGTCTCGCGAAGAGTAACTTTTGTGTCTCGGGTGCCATGTTGGGAGGTTGGAGGTGGGAGAAGAGCGGGGTAGAGGAGAGAAAGGCGACAACCTCACGAGAGTGCACCCAGAGATCCAACGGGGTGAGCGAAGTAGGAGGGGTAGTCGAAGGAGTGGTGCAGATCAGGTTCGGGTACGCAAAGTACGAGCGCAGGGACGCACAGTGACCCGACCTGAATTGGGAGAGGGTGCAGTTCCCTGCTGTAGATGGAGTGGAAGGGGATTGGATATCCATTTGGGAGGCTGAGGCCAGGTACTAGTTACTGGCGGCAATGTGGAGAGAGGGGCGGTATGCGTAAGAGAGGAGGGCACCATCTACCAGAAGGTGTGAGACGGAAGGGGAAAGGGGGGTCATACTCCTGGGCCATTCTGTCTGCATGACTTCGGGGAAGCTGGGGAGGACGGAAGGAATTCGTCGGAGAGGAGAGAAAGGGGCTGTCAGCCACGGGGAGGACTTCTGCCTCGCTGTGTAGGTGAGAGGCTGAGGCCGTATTGTGGGCTATTTATATAGAAGGAGTTCTGGATAGATTAAAGCTTGGCTATTGCTGAGGGAGATTAGGTGCGGGATCAGATGGAAGCTGCGTAGGTGACGATGGATTTGGTGAGAAATTTATATGTTATGAATGACAACGTTCTTGACAATAGTTACCTCTCTTTCCATAGGTGAGGCGTTCCCGTGATCATTACATGCAAGTCAAAGTAACGACTACTGTTTTTCAGGTGAAAAAGCGTACCAAGGAGCTGAGCGACTTCTTCCAGTCGTACCGTCCCTATGACCACCGGCTAGGGGAGCAGCAGGAGGTGCTGGTCACTGAACAGTCTCACGACAAGCAGTTCTGGGTGGGGCACAACGACTGCTACGAGCAGGTACTAGGTGTGGGAGGCGTGCATATTGAGTCGCCAATTGTTAAGGTTTAAATTTACACCTTACAATGATATGCAAAATTTCAACTAGGTATCCAATGCTATCCACTTGAATTTATCAAGGAGTTCAGTGATTCCGATAAAGTTTTTACCTTCCTTGGTAGAGGTTTTTTATTATTATTTGATTAAATGGTTGTGCATGTCGAGTGTTTCTTCTTTTCACACCATATTGTGAAAGGAATTGATTTTTACCTGTAACAAAGTAAAATTTATAGCATAATATACATACATTTAGAAAATAAAGTGTCTTTGTTCGTTTTTTATATTGTATCTCTTATATTACATCCCCAAAAGTTTTCTGATAAGTACACTGCACCCTGTATCTAAAGAGAGGCTGAATAATTTCTAACTGCTAGATATATTTTCTGCGAGTGGTAACTGAATTTAATGATAATAATATGAATAATTTCATCAATATTACTCACGTGTTCGTGCTATTCGTTAATGTATTTCCCACGTTTTGGCTCAAATTATTGATGTATTTCGCACACGTCAATGTGACTACCTTTCAGGTGTTGGTACCCAAGGATGAAAATTATCTGGGCAAAACCTTGCGTGTTGAGATCATCGAAACTGGCAAGCATTTCCTGAAAGGCCGCGTGGTGACGGATGCTGCTGCGTCCGAGCCGACCTCCCCTGCGGTCGCCCCAGCCTTGCCTCAGGTAGAGTGGATACACCTCTGCGGCTCGTCTCTGCAGTCCGCTGCTGGCTGTCTGACGTGTTCGTGGGGGAGCGGATAGTGAATGTTGTGGAGTGGTTGATGAGATGGTAACGTGTTTTGCTTGGGAGGAAAGTGGTGTGAGTGTAATGGAACGGTTGGTGAGGTGGTTACGTATGTTTGGTGGAAAGGAAGTCTTGTGAGTGTAATGAGTCATTGAGAGTGTTTGATGGTTGTTATGTGCAATCGTGGTTTATTTAGTCCATGTCTGAGCTCCCTTCAGAATCATTCCTCTGCCATTTTTCAGTGGTGAAAAGTTTAAATATCAGTGCCGTCAAATCGAACCAAAATGGATTGCAATGAAAACAGCTGTGTGTGGTTGTGCCAGTGTGTGTGTGCTGTGTGGTTATGTCAGTGTGCTTGGTTTTGGCAGTGTATGGGGGATTGCGGCAGTGTGTGTGTGTGGTTGTTGCAGTGTGTGTGGTTGTGGTAGTGTGTTAAAATTGGGTTTGTGGTGCATGTAAATTGAATGTTTTTTTGTTGATGACAGGCCTCAGTTAAGCTGTACAGAAGGAAAATGAAGTAATTGTTATAGAATGTGGGTGCGTGTAAGGAAATAACAAAGACAACTAATGGGATGAGTACTTGGGGTCGTGCAGTTCGTGCACATTAATATTAGCCGTCGAATTTATCTTGTAGTTGCGGTTGTGTGGCGATCAGAGTGGAACGGTGCAGGTTATAGAGTGAGTGCGTTGTGGTGTGAAGTGTTCAGGCCGTTGAAAATCAGCATGAAAGTATTGTAGGCTTGGCATGAAAAACAAAAGGAGGGTGTGAGAGATTGCTGATCTTTCCCGTTGGTGTGGTGTATGGCACTCCAGTCGTGCTGTAGGTGAGACGGCAGGAACAAATACGTTGAACCTTTACAACGTAATTATTTTAGCGCTAAGGCTGCATTTAGGTCTACTCTGAAAACTAGTCCGTCTTGCATGTTTGTGTAATAAGGCCGCATTTAGCGTTTCATGAAAACTGGCCGAGTCGTTATGAAATGAAACAGGACCGTGTGGCTATGTTGGCCTGTGAAGGGTTTGTTTGAAAGCGTTTCAGAAACCATTTTTAAATTGATACGCGGTGTGGTGAGCGGCTGCTGCGTCACACGGGAGTGCAGTCCTTGCTGTTCCAATTTTTATTTCTTCGCTGCATTACGTGTCTCTTGCAGATACTCGGAGGCATCTTCAGAAGTTCCTCCAGTCTCAATTTTGTGCAATTGTGCTATGAAAATTGTAGGTAGACTACGCAAATGTACCAATTTTGAAGTTTTCTCTCTTTATATTTTTCTCTCATATAATACCGTGTTACATTTTAATATTAGTGAACTATTTAGTAGCTTCATAGTGTTAAAAAATGAAAACTTTCAATCAAAGCGTGTATGCTGACAAAATACTAAGTACTTTCTCCTCAATGGTATAAAAAAAGACATAAATGCACATATTTAAACCTGTATATATTTAAGTAGATTTATGAGTTAAGTCTAGTGTTAATAGGTATCGGTGTTGATTAGTTCATCTGCTGGAGGAAGAATATATGGGTATGAAAATGCAAGATTTTTCTACAATTTAATGAAGTAATAAAAATCACGATCCAACTTTGGTATTAAGTTAATATTTGTGCATAGAAAGGAAAAACTCGCCAGTTTTCAAATGTTGCGTTTGGATTTTATCATTTTGAAAAATTAGCACGTTGTAAATATCGATAATATTAACCATAATTTCAGCTCTAGTCTATCTCTGTGATACTAAAAGTCTAATCATCTTGTTTGTAACTGTGCACTCTTCAGTAATAATATAGTGCAGCAATTCAAAACTCATCTTCCAGTAATTAAATGCGCGATTTCCCATCTTATCATTTTTACTATACATTGGGACTAAAGTGAATGAATTATATTCTTTGGCTTTTTGATACTGCGTGACAGGTGTGCGTATGATAATGGGTACATTGCATCTCCCCCTCCCTGCCTTGTGTCTCCCAATTCCTACATTGTATCTCTGCACCCCTGCATGGTATCTCTCCACCCCTGCATGGTATCTCTCCACCCCTGCATGATATCTCCGCACCCTTACATCGTATATCTGCACCACTACATTGTATCTCTGCATCCCTACATTGTATCTCCGCACCCTTACGTCGTATATCTGCACCTCTACCTTGTATCTTCTCATCCCTACCTTGTATCTTTGCACCCCTACATGGTATCCCCATCTCTGCAACAGGGCGCAGTGTCGGGCTCAGTTGGCGGCCCCGCGTCCGAGGCCGGCGGCGCCGACGTCTCTGCTGTGAAGCGCCAGCACGACACCGCTCGCCAGGAGAAGTGGATTTTGCTGAGCTTTGCGGTCCTCATTTCGGCCTTGCTAGCCAAACTAGCCTGGGTTTGTTGGAGAATAGCCACGCTTTAGTCCTCTAATTAGTGTGTTTCCTAGTTAGTGTGAATGTTCCGCGAGGTATGTTCACAGTTTTGGGCATCGTTACGAGCTTGGGGTACGCTGAGCGATCAAGATCTTCATTAGTTTTCTAAAAAGTCCGTTGACAATTTAAGATCGACAGATTTTACTGTTTTTGGTAGAATTTTAACTTTTATATATTTAAAAATTTCACTTTATATTTAATTTTCGTGCATGAGTCAAAAGTAGATTACCATAGTACATTACTTTATCGGTTGATGGAAGAATCGCTGTAGAGGGATCACTACCTTGTGTTCAGTATTCAGCGTTTTATGAGTAGCGTACCATAAGTCTGTTAGAGTCTAAACTTTCATTGGACAGACATTTTGCGTGACTATCTCCTGTGACGAGTTTTAGGAATGAAATACTGCCTACCGGTTGGTCACTTATTTAAAAAAAAGTGAAGTGAAATGGGTCCTATTTTTTCCCCATAATTATGACAGCAAAACAATTTGTTCCCTCTACTATGCTTGCAACAGTGATTAAGTCATCTTAATAGACCACATTAGTTTTTCTACGGCGACCTCAAAATGTTAACTCTTTAAAGACGAAATCATTTTTGCAGCGAAGGACATGCATTAAGCTTCCTAAGGAAAACTCGTTGCACCCTTATGCATTCGGGACACAAGGCTGGGTTTAATTTTGTACGAAAACTAGCCGTAGCCTTACGAAGATGGACGATTTAGTCCTCCGCGGCGTTGCAGGGCCAACAGCGCAGCGAAGGCTTTAGAAACAAAGGAAAAAGGGGCAACCCATGTCGACTGCACGAACAACTTGCCGGCCTCGCAAGAAGAAACAACAAAATTCACATCACGAAACTGGATCACAACACCCAGTTATACGTAGTGAGACTGAATCTACTTCGCATGAAAGCGCTGTAGCTGAGCGGCAAAATCCAATTAAATTGATGTCAACCATGAAAAAGAAAATGCTTAAGAGTTAAAAATTTTACTTTAGCCTTCTAAGATAAACACTAAAGTAATGAATAGCACAAACCTGTCAATGGCACGTGGGTATAATAATCCTTACAGGGCTAGAGAACTTTTTTGGGCGAAACCTAAATATTAGATTTATTATCACAAAAAAATCACTTGAAAGGTTCTTCATGTCCTTTACATCGGTTACTACTACGTGCATACATAGATGCATCGGTCAGGCAGGTAGGGTCTAAGCACTCCAAAAAATCCATCAATTTCAAACAAAATCGAAACTAATTAGAATTACGCTGAATACCTTCCATTACCTTCTTACTCTAACCACACTTCTTAAAAAGTTGATTTCTTGTCTTGCAAAATAATAAAAAAGGCCGTCGAGGGGGAAGAAGGATTCGACTCGTCTCCGTTGTAATGGAAAATAAACGAAGTATTAGGGCATATAATGGATTCATGACTTGTCACATTTCTTCTTTCCCACGAAACACAAGATCACGACAATAGATATATTTGAATCTAATTAGTTTACGTAAATATGGCAAAAACTATACAAATCGTGACTAGAGAACCAATCTCATATTTATCTTCTTTTACATCCCTCAGCGAGAGAAAGCTTCATTCAGTGCAATTAAATAACTCCACTTCCGCTGCTTGATTCACAGTTGATAGAAGCCCATCGGTACAACTATCTAAATTCAAAACAACCACCACAGGTAAAATTGGTTCAAGTATGAATATACGTCCATTCTTACTTTCCTGATACTACCATCTCAAGACATTTAAAAAATAAAATGGTAGAAAAACAATTATCGAACAAAACGTAAAATGAACTTGCTTAACCGCCGTATGCAGCTATGCATTGGGTCACTTAAATAACCCCACGGGGTGCTAAAACGTAGTTGCGCTCATATATTTTACGTCACATTCCTTATGAGATTAGCTGGGTTGCTCTTTGAGCAGCGGAAGCTAGGTCAGGGAAAACTTAAAATCCTCAGCGTTATTCGACACCAAAGAAGCTGCCTGGCATAGTTAACAAAATTCAAAACCCTCAACATATAAAGGTTAAAGGTTAATCTACAGAGCAGGGGGCTCAGAGGCAAGAAGATTCGTTCATAGGTCCCACAGGTCCCGTTCAGCAACACCTATACCGTTCCAAATACGTTTGTCGTCAACCCACCGCGCCATGTCAGAAGCGCGGTGTTCGAGATCCGCCTTTCGACGCTGTTCACTGAGGTGGAGATGCCTCGGGGAGTTCTGCATTTAGCGCAGTTTCCATTTCCCATAAATGCTTCAGGCAGCTGAAATAGAATTACGAGAGGTTAGTGAGACTCGAAGTGGTCATGTAGTGCAAAAGAACAGCGTCACAATGAAGCACGCAGCGAGAGATTATCTTCATCTAGCGTTCTTCTTTTGCGTCATACATGCTCTTACGATAGTTTTTCAACTTTATAAGGAGCACTGTCAAGAATTACGGACATGAGAAATAATATTCCTATCATTGTTTTGACCATAATCTAGTCTCCTTAGTTTTGAACTAACGACGTATTTTTACCTGTTCCGTTGAAATTCAGGGTGAGTGCACACAAGAACATTAATTATGGATGACTGCTTCCATAATATTTTGTAAATTTACATAATGAGTTGATTCTTTAACGGTAACAGCGGGAAATACCCAGCGATTATTTTGGAGACTGATCGCATAGTATCTCATCGAGCATATTAGAGTATTACAACGAGCCATTGACACCGTAATAGCACGTTATGCATTCAATTACCACTGTACCTACTACGATGCTTTATTTATACGGGTGAATAAGCCACCCGTGGCGCACATTGCAGACAACGTCTTAATCATTCGTGCTGGTAGCAAAGTAGAACCGTGAAATGATTTCACTGGAAAGGGTTTGAACCTATGCTCAATAATAAGTAAGGGTTTAAACTTGTTCGCTACCAGTGAAATAATATGGCTGAAAGAAATTCAAAATACCTCGGGGCTAATTTATTAGACCCATACAAAAGACAAGAAAGGAAAAGGCTTGCATTTGAACAAAAGGTTTTCAGTATCGATTATGACAAGATGTAATAACACATTTAATTCAAAGTATATGTTGACTACAAAAATGGTCTCCTTATTTTCACTAGTTCTTGTGATAAAGTAACGCACTAATCATTTTTTCATTTTGCTTCACCTTCAGCAGGTTTTGCCATCACATTCTCAAGTCTCCGAACATTCACAAGTTAACATTATCACAAAAACTTTTTCCTGTTGGAGTAGAATGTAATGAAATCTCTCTAGAAAAAGTTAGTACGCTGCATTCCCAAGTGGGAAATAATTTTGAACAGGCGAGATAAGAATACGAAAGTTAAAATTCGCTGATCGAAGACCTTGAATTTAAATAAGCGGTGCTTATTGTGAAGTCAATCGCAAAAACTACAAAACGCATTGCTGTCCGCTGATAGAAGCAGCAACAAGAAAGACAAATCCATACGTTCGATGACTGCAGAGCTCAAACCAATGGCAGAACCAACGATTATTCAGTGTCAAGAATAAGAAACACTCGTGACACTCACGTTAGCCAGAAGCTTTCGCCTTCGCTTCTGAAGAGCGCCGAGACCACAACGACGTCGCTATCTGCGTGGAACACCAGAGCTGGGGTGCGGTTGTGGTCGTGCACGTTGTCCCAGAACGCCACAACGGCAGACCGCAGCTGCTCCATGTTGTTGGAGGCTGAGGGATCCCCACGACATCTGTCCATAAAGCGAACAATGAGGTGGAATACTTAGGAATTTTAACAAAAGTCAGGCCAGTTTATCCATATAGAAGGATGGTTTACTACCTTCATTTCTACCAAGTCGAAAAATGTAACTAAAATTCGAACCCACCTATCGTGAAAATTCATTTTTAATTTAAATTCGATGTTTAACAACATCGTAACTGTTGTAACAAATTTTCTCATACAAAAAGAGAATTGAATCCTTAAAAAAAGACTGTTACCTAAAAGGCTACACAAATATTATATTAGATTATTACCGAGTTTAAAGCTCCCTCGTCGCGTGGAACGCGATCCCGAGAGAGCACTGAGCAAATATAGAATTTATTTCCGATAGTACTACAATTAGTAATCGCACTCTTAGATTCAGGTGTAGCGCGAACCAATCATGACATTATCTCTGATAAATACAGGGTATCACAAAAAAGTACAACAACGCTACAATTCATTGCAAAAAATATTGATTAAACTGCATACTTTATATATTTAAATCAAGTAACAAATAAATCCCTTAATGTTATGCATTATTAACATTGAAAACTAATTACACATGTTTTATTAACATCTAATGAACAATTAAAATGCTCCAACACTCTTTTGAAGTTTTCTTGAGAAGAGGATGTACTACTCACCGAGCCAGAGCAAGTCGGAAAGCTCTGATGCAGCTCCTCAGGCTATGCAGGGACTCCAGCACCAGCTGCCTGCCGGCACCTTCACTTTCGGAAAGGCTAGACAGGCCCTCGTGTCTGCATCATTGGTTAAATTTTGCTCATTGTTTTAAATGTATTATAGGCAATACTTTGCATGTTATGTAGGTAATATTGAGCATTATGTATTATACACTAAAGGCAATAATGTTATAGAAGATGGTGCAATTTGAGCATTTTTTGCTGTTGCTTTGAGAACAATTCAGTCAAGAGTCTTACATCACATGTTGTTGGGACTATTGCAAATTAGTATAGGTTCAATCACAACATATGAATTTTACAGAATGCTCCTGAAAAACAAACTTATGAATAGCAGTACAATTGTAAATAATCTTATAAAGAATTGATGAGGGTAAAATTATTTCAACAAAGATACCATGAGGCACTTAGTTAGGCTGTGTAGCCTGTAAGCAGTAACTTGTACAATGAAGAGTCTACAGACAAAGGTAGGCATAGTTTTACACCCTCAAATTATCGGAACAGCTTTAGTAAATCTGCAGTTTATTCCAAATAGTCGAACATGCAAGACTCTTACTGCAGCAACCACATTATGAGCGTGCAAGTAGTACAACAAAAATAAAGTAAACTCAATACAGTTACAAAACATACAATTGTAAAAATAAATTTAAATTACTTTTGGGCAACAGATAAACAGTATATCTTAAAACGTCATGATATTGAATTTGAATAATCATCCTCCAAAGATGAGGAGTAGATGAGACATTGCTTGTATCCATCATTGGCCGTGTTTGAAGCACTAATCATTTTCATGGTTGATGCTTAAGTATCTATGCAATATTCTAAATGACTGGAATATTCTCTATGCTCAATATGAAATATTGGTCACAGCCAAGCGGGAGGAGATAAAATTGAAATACAAGCACTGAAAGTCAGTGGAGCCTTCAAATCGGATACAAAAAAACACTTGCTCAGCAATTTTGTCACAAATAAAATGGCATCTTACAATCGTTTCCATTAAGAATTAGAGTAGAAACCAAACACAATTTTCCTACACTCACACTAAAGTTCTCATTTTCTCTCCAGTGGCTATGACGGCATCATGGGCAGCAGCTACTTTGCCCTGGTCCACAGACTCATTGCCTCGACATGAAGACGTCCAGTCAAAAGAGCGGCTCTCTTCTACAGAAGACTCATCAGCTGTAGCGTGTGCATTGGGTAACATTGAGTTATCACAGAAACTTGGGCTTGGATAACCAGATATGAGCAACGGTTCAGTCTGCAGAACATTAGTTGCAGTGCAATTACTGCTGATCACACTGGTAGACATCTTAGGCCTGAGGGAACAGACTTCAGGGGATGATGTTGGCTTAGAGCTACATGAATTAGTGTAGCTGATGACATTTCTATTCAGGTCAACAGATGGAGCAACAATACCAAGGCTTGAATCCAGCATATTAGGACTCGGTGAAGAACTTTCATCAGGTGCACTCTCCATAGAATCATATTTTGGGTAAACAATAAGATCACTGAATTTCCCAGTAGATAAGCTGTTGTAAACTTTGCATAGTTGCTCATATAATTTCTCTTCTGTATTTTTGTCGGACAGCATTTTTTTTAAATGTTTGAGATCGTTCTGAAGCACTCGTGGAAATATATCTGTGAACACAGCAACCCAGTGCTTCTCCCAACACAGAAACAAATCATGAAGACTCCAAGGAGGTTTTTGGATGACAATCTTGAGCCACAACTCTGAGAATACACTTTCCATTCTTGCTGTCAGAATATTGCTAAGCGTAGATTTCAAGGAAGATAATATATTCTCAGATGATGGGCTAAAATGGGATCTTGAAATTCTTTCACTTGATGATGAAGAAACAGGAAGTCTATCAGCAACCCCACAGGAGCTAGAGTGATCGATAAAATTTGCATCATTTACAGCCCTGTCCAATGAAACATCATTCATATGTACATCAGAATATTCTGAATGAACAATTTTCTGTATATTATATCTTAAATTAGGACTGGATGAGGATTTTTTATCACAATGCACTCTGGAGGACTGATTCATGCATGCAGCTTCAGGCAATTCTTTGGCCCAGGTTATATTCTTTGCCAAGCTTTTTGAACTGACTGATGGCACCTCTGCCAAGATGGCTTTGTTCCTGAAGTTGACATCATTACTGAGCAGCAGCACTTCATGCCCCTGCCGCTGCAGCCACAAACAGTAGTCAAGGATGTGATCATCCCCATTCTGCATCAGAAAAAATCAAACAATTGATAATAATAAGTTTTACAACAGAACCATAACATAAATGAAGCTATGTACCAAAATATTAAATCAATCAGAATATCCATGAAATGAAAAAACATACATAGACAAAATCAAATTAGATACATTTAATACAAAAGAACACAGCTACCAACTTATTAAGTGAAAGAAACTTGTCATAGCATAATCAAAGTGAAAAGCAAATATATGATTGTTTCACAGGTAGCAACATCAAATATATATACATCTAATATCCAAAAAGTTCAAAGTACAATGAATGCATCTTTGAAATTACCTATTGAGAGTTCACAGAAAAACAAACTCACTTTCTTGTTATAATTTAGCTGCCCACATGCCCATAATTTATGAGGGATTGAAACTTTTGTTACACAGTAAACTATAAACTAATATTTCAAGAATGTCACACTCAAATGGTTCCTGCCTACCTATATATATATAAATATTGATATTGAAAATGTGGTAAAAAAAATGTTTTAAACTTCACAAAGAAAACCAGAGAATAAGCAGGTAAAATATTTCTTCATAGAAAATAATATGCTAGAATATAGAAGTGAACCAGACCTCTGCATTTTAGAATTTTTAGGTATTTATTTTTACCAGCAAACCAGAGCTCAATAACAATCAAAATTCTGTAAGATTACTTGTAGGCTATAGCATCAACTATTTAAACCTAGTATTTTAATTATAATAGGTAGATTCTGACACATAGATTAGGTTATTTTATACTCATATCTTAGTACTTTGGTATTATTTCTTTTTTAATTTTTCAACAGTGATGATCTAATGGAAGTACTCTGAAACATTTGAAAATAAATATGTTTCTCATATCATTTATCAGGCAGGAAATTCATTTTCACTCACAAATCCAACCAATTCTTAATTGTAAGTTAAATCAATACACAAATGGACATGAATTTTCAGACAAATTTTGTTTGTACTGATCTTTTTTGCAAGTGGAAAGGTTTTCATGAGTAGAGGTCTCAGTGTATAAGGATTCTAAATTATTCATAGTATAGGTAGCTTCATATTGCAAATTTATCAATGCTAAAAGCTTAGAGAACTTGGTTATTTTTAAAATCCCATATGTATGAAGAATTAACTATTAGGAAAGAATTTGCTCACATAAATTTTGAGCTTGTGAGCAGCCAAACTATATCACACAAAGTGTGTATTTGTATGGACTCTCAATATGTTATTTCATTGATGTTTTCTTTCTGATTCCATCTTTTGGGTGTGCAGGGTAAATAAGATGTTGTCCCCTGGGAAGCAGTCATGCTTATGCTCTTTTTTCTTAGGGTATCAATAACTCTAAGGTCAAAATGTTCCATTTGCATTATCTTATATACTTCATACTCATCATTATGACTTTCTTATGCATAAAAAATGTATGAAGCTAATTTATTTTACTGTGTGGGATTTTATACTTGTAAAGTTGTAATCAGCATTATCAGGTTGAAAATATTCTTGAATGAACAAGACAAAAAATCCTGGAAAAATACAAAAAACTTTAGATGGGATCTTTATACATACAGTACTAAATAA
>VOMN01101015.1:0-15958 GCA_014899125.1 Orchestia grillus
TCGAACTAAATGTTTTTACGATTTTTCTTTGCTATCTCATTCCTATTGCATGTACAATTGCAAATTGTACAGTGCTTCTATAGGCAAATGTACATCTAAAAGGTATTTAAGAAATCGATCAATTAATACGAGGGCTTTTTTTCGAACTGTTTAGGAATTGAAACAGTTGTAAAAATTACAATTATGACTGCACTGGATAGTGTTGTTATTTTCACCTTCATTACTTATTTTTGACGAATTTTGCCCTATTTGAGGTCCCGTTATTGTAAATCGTACCATTAAAACCCTAGTTGCAGAAAGGGCTACAGTGTTGTTGTTTAACTTTGAAAAACAGTGGCTGCACAGTAGCAGGAAACAGTGACAGGAAAGTTCACAACAACAATTTAAATTTTGGCTAGATACACATATGGTCAACAAGCTGAAACCATCAATGACTCGCAGTTATGGATAATTATTAAGTGTAAAGGTTGGTGAAACTCGAGTGCCTATCATAAATATGTACAAACAACTCTTGTTCACAAAATAGGACGTTCGGAGGAAATCAAATTGATGTTTTCTTTAAGCCTTCAAAGTCTGTTAAGATTTATGTTTTCCGATTGTTTTCATTCTTTAGTTTCTTGATATCAAAGAGCCTCGTTGAATGATGTGATCAAAAGTAAATTACCATCGTTGATCGAGTAATTCCATAGCTTGAGTCTTTTTAAGCTGGACGCGTTATTTACTGATGGTTAATTGCAAATCGGGTGAAGAAAATTTAAGTTCTAATACTCATTAGCTAGGAGCGAATTGAACATCTTTTTCGATAATCAAGTAATTTATGGCACGTGATGGTGTGTTTCGTATTTATAAACTTCACAGAGGTGAAAATAATGAGTGTTATAAGTAGTGTATCTGTTTCATCCCAGAATGTGGCTTAACGTATTGATCGTTCAATTCCAATCCGCTTGCGGTGTGTAGTGTAGATTTGTAGCTGTCTGACCACTGAAACCTGCTTTAAAACTACAATAGATGTTTTTTGTAATTGCGCTTTCTTCTCTACACAGTAATTTTATCCTAATTGCTTTGCGCTGACTACGCGGTGTAGATACACAGCAAAAAATGTCATAAAATTTCAAGGTTAAATAAAAGATATTTGCGGTGGTGAAATTATAATAAAGTAACAATCGTCGCAAAATCAAAAATGGAAACATTCATGTGAATTTTTTTTACAAGATTATTTAGCTTTCCACGACGTAATCGCGAGTATCTTCGTTCTATTTTAAGTTAATATCACTTGTCATATTAATTAATATCACTCTCAAACCGAGTTTTAGTACCAAAACGATGTTCATATTATGAAATTGGTGCAACTACTTCGGGGTGTCTAGTCCGTGAGGAATTTTATTGTAGTCCTGCAAGCTGTGCGTGTATTTCTAGCATTAAATAAACTGAAATATGTTAATGTTTTAGTAAAAGATAATTGGATCTGTTAGCTAGATTACTCGTCGTGGCTTTCATTCCTTATGGTTCCAAAAAATAATCGAAACGAAGTTCAGCTTTTCATCTGTTGTCTGCTATTGTTTGTGAGCAGGTGACTTGTTCGATATGCTGCTACCGATGCTGAGCATCTACCAGGAGTACGTGCGCAACCACCACTACAGCCTGCAGGTGCGTTGTGAGCGCTGCTTCTGTCGTCGAGAACTTGACAGAGTACAATTTGTTCGCCTGTCATTTCCAGCTCTACTAGTATTTACAGTTCATTAATCGGCTTCGTGTTTTTCGATCACCGCACGTACATCGTCGTAATAATTCACTTTTTCTGTAATTCTTCCTCAATTTCTTGTGTTAAATTTAGAGTGTACGATGAAGCGTGCGCTCCGATGAGGTAGCTGGAAAGTTACGCATGAGATACTGGAGCGTTACGTTTTTGGACTTGAAAGCTGCAGCTTACAAGCCGTGGAAATGCACTACAAAAAGCCACTGCATTGGTCCTGTAACTTTTACTCACATATTCGTACTTACTAGAGTTACTGTTTCAATTCCTTCATTAAATACAAACTCATCGTTTCTGCAAACATTGGCGAGGCATTTTTTTTAGGACGCTAATAGGCATGTGGTAGTTTTAGCTCTTCTCTGTCAAAGATTTTGGTATACTCTCCCAAGGCGATATATATCAGATGAACGTCATAAAATCTTAATGCCCAAATAGATACATCATTATAGGATACATCACTGGATAATATTAGCAATATTATTCGAACGAAGTGTAATGCTTCCATTTGATGATAAAATAAGGTTTTAGGCTATGTCCTAAAATTAATAATGAATTTCAGAGGAATCACATGTTTTCGATGCAAATCCATTCTCACAACGATACTGAGCACTTTGCATTTTCTCATCATAGTGACTGCGTAGTCGAGAATGCCACAATGGATGTTTCACTTAATAGGGTTTGAAAGAGAATGCGCCAATTTCAGTACGCAGGATTCTTAACAAGGAGAGCAATAGAACACTCCAGCCAAAGTCAGAACTCACAATCAACTTTAATATCCTGCCATACAAGTACTCATGTGACACGAGCAGCATCAATGCTTTAAGAAAATCCATTTTAGACGCTTATCAGCATGTCACAACCCACGGAGCTCAATGCTGTTGTTGTTCAATGTTAAAAATCATCGAGGTTAGTGTGACCTTCCATGTGTACCCCTGATAAAAAACACACTCACGGTGAGGTCTGGGGATTACGTGGGCGGAACACAGATATGTAGCTTGCTTTCGGACCCTCATGACATGTTCATTTCTGGGGCACTTTAAGTATTTAAAAACTTCGAGCTATCCGGTGCCAACGTGGCAGATCTACGTCTAGTTAGAAACATAGAAAAATCCTCTTTCAAACGATCACTCACTCATTAAATGATGATGCTTGAGGTATTATGAAATTCCTATGTATGTTCCAATATTTGTATATTTTGAGTATTCTTTTAATGAACATATTTTTCAGTTTTTGATTTCTATCGGTTGAAATTGGTTTGAATAATACTGCTATCAAATGAAGTCAAAAATATTAAAATAAACCGAATTATACTGGCAGGTAGAAATATCGAGTTCCTATCAAACAGCTACACTCATCATCAGTGTGTGAGAAAAAGAAGCAGGCAAATATTTCGGAAACTAAGTTAATATTTCAAATGGGGTTGAACAAGTGCTGTCGTTCAAGAGAGGTCTGTGTTTGTGAATCAAAATGCTTTCTAATATTTTTAAATTATTGGTAGATGTGGATGTTAAAATTTTTGTAATAATTGTTTAATATAGGATGGTTAAAGCTAATACTCGAACCATTGATGTTTTTACATGCCTGGATGAAACTGAATGTTTCTACCTACCTTTATAATTTGGTTTATTTTTAGACTAAGATTTCCCCCTCATAAGTCAATTTTTATCAAAAATATCAATATTTTTTATTTCTACGGTCTCCAAACCACTCTCACTTAGCATTGCCTTGGCATAATTTTCCAAAAACTCAAAACAGAGTTTACATCAACTACGAAATCTGAGATTCTCAAAACGTGTCAGTGTGCTGTAACTTAGCATTTTCTCCGAATAAATAGTACTATGTACGAGTTCACTTCACGCTGGGAAAACAAAGGATAATTTTTTGTCATCAGCATCATTTCTTGGATAAAGCATGGTGAGTATTAATAATTGAACGCACGACTTCAAGTGTAAGGACTCAACAACAGTGATTTAAGTTCGTCTATGCAGAAGATTGTTAATAAATTCGTTAAATTGATCAGTAAGCGAAGTTGATTTTAAAATAAAAATTTTCCTAGACTTCAAATATAAACATATGCACATAAGATCAGAAAATTTCCCTCTCCTGAGATACCGGAATAATAAATATGACTTGCCTTGTTACTGAAACTGTCTCTAGGTACTGGCCGAGTGCAAGCAGAACTCGCACTTCGCTTCCTTCCTCAACCGCCTTGAGACGAGGCCGGCCCTACAGAACAGGACTTTGGAGACCTTCTTGACCTACCCGATGCATCAGGTCAGCTGGTGTTCACAAATCATATAACCTTATGAGCCAGAAGGCGTTTACAACATTAATGTACCCGAACCATCAGGGATCGGCTAGCCTTTGTAAATTTGTATTGCATTTTTTGGGTCGCAGGCGTTTGCAATTTAATATTTATCAGGAATGTTTCCCTACCATTAAACCGTGGTTCTTGTATTATGCGCATTAAAATTTGTTCTTATAGATACTAACAATACAAAATGCGTATCTCTAAATAATTTTTATTAAGAAGAGAACGACTGGGTAAGATTTGAGTCATTCGTGATCTGAAAGGTAATCTTCATGTCGAGCGACTCATATTTTATTATTTAGTTCTGTAAATCAATCGTTAGGCAAGAAACTACTGGAATGTTTCTTCATAATAACAAGTAAGGGGTATTGGAATTGGAGGCATTGGAACTCTTGACAAGACTATGCTTTATGCTCCAGGGTAATAATTTTAACTCATTAATCTCGCTATGCGCTAAATCGCTTTATATCTGCCATTGCAGCCAATTGTATACCTTCCATTTCAGCCATTCGTATACTTGCCACTGCAACCATTTGTATAGTTGCCACCGCCGTTATTTGTTTCTTCTCTACGCGGAAACTCTGGAAAAGGAATGAGATACTAGATACTCAAATGTTTCGTTTAAAATTTTTATTTCATGATTGGTGATCATCCTTATGAGGTAGTTCTTGTGGAAATATACGTATCATGTTCGTGTTTACATCATGTCAGTAAAAAAGCCTACAGATATCAAGTAAAAATTCTGAATGATATTATGGGTGAAATGGGGCCGCAGGGCTCAGAACGTCTATTTTATTCCTTGATTATCTTTTTTGAATCTTGGTTGTTGAAGTGTCTTTGGCTTATGCTTAAAGGTAGCTCTGCATATGTATAACAATTCAAACTCATAACTGAAAGCTCTAAGTGATTATTGACCTGAGAGCAATAATCTGCTCATTTATTTATAAAAGCATGGACTTGTAACTGTCATTCGGGAGTTGAATTAAGAATTAGCTTATTCTTTAGATCTGATGATGTCCTTCGCAGTTATATACAGTATGTGATCTGGACAAACGCTCAAGTTCAGCGCGTCATAGTCAAGGTTTTAATATTGCTGGGGAATAAATGTATGGTTTTCCTGTGGATAAAATTGTTATGAATTTCTTTGTATTAGGTGTGCAAGAATTAACACAATGGGGTAAGAACGAAAGAAAAGTTTTATCGAAGTGTAGAGGGGAGACAACGTGAGTGTAAGTGAAAGGGTTTTCAAGTACCGAAAAGTCCCATTAGCCCATTTCAAGTGCTGGTGACGATGGAGATGGTTGTTCATAGTTCTGAAGTATAAGGATGATGGGAAAACCATTGAAGTATCTTCTCTCCATATATTTTGTACAGAACACTGATCATGCATTTACTCCGAAGGGGTAGTACTTTAGTTGTTGTCATTTTTTCTTTTCAATGAAAACAGTCATTTTGCAAATGTTCACGTAATAGACATGGATAAGTGAGCTCTATACCTCTATCTGTATCGATGCACAATTTCAACGCTCTGTTGAATATTTTATAGCACGTAACTTTGACACGTTGTCATATCTCGTTTTCCACCTCTAGCAGTAGTGATCAAAGGGCTTGAGTGAATGACAGACGTTCATAATGCACAAGAATTTTCTACCCTAGCTCACAGATCCAGGTACTGTACATGCATTTTCCCAAATGGAACAAAAAATAAATAAACTAAAATGTATGATAGTGAAAGAAGAATTCCCTCTTCTGTTATGAGGGGATCTCCTACATCCGTGATGGTGACCACAAGCTCCTTTTCAGTTGAAGTTTTTGTCATTAGACCATTTTATAAGACTGGAATGAAGTCAAACTAGAAATTATGTACACGCTCGGGGAATAAACTACCCTCGAGTACTCTGAAGATGGCGAGTCGAAAGATAATCGAGGTGCTGTTCACTAGGAATCCTGATTTATTTAAAGCACGAATTTATGAGCGATCGTTACTCTTTGTCATGCTCCGTATTGAAGCTAGTTTTTCTCTCATGGTAGTTAATGTTATATAGGTGTTAATGAGAGCTACGCAAAATTACTTTTCGTCCCCATTCGATTATCACCTATATTTAGGCGCGATATCTGCACTTAGGTGGCCAAAACTATACGTAATTATATATGCTCCGGTGTAAAAGTTAAACCAAATAACTCCGCATGCAGAGACTCAACTTATTCATTCACTAAGTCGAGATGCTATATGGTGCCGCTTTACAGATCCCTCGCTACATCATCACCTTGCATGAGCTGCTCGCCCACACGCCTCACAACCACGTGGAAAGAAAGAGCCTCGACCACGCCAGGATGCAGCTAGAGGACCTTTCCCGTCAAATGCACGACGAAGTGAGTCCTCAGGAGCGAAACGAGCTCATACAACGAGTGTGAACGTCGTTCTTGTGAACTCTTATGGGTCTCTTGCTTTGTGATGAGTTGATATGCCTCTATGTACGATAAAATGAGTCTTGTATCCAGGAGTAGGAGACTATGTTTTATATACTAGAAACTGCGAATAAATTTGTATTCTAAGATAGTTAGCCCCCTTATGTAATCTCTCCGACCTTAAACTATTGGTTGTGCTGTCTGAATGTACAACGACTTTAGTGCCAGTTGCGATTCAGTCAACTAACAAATGCGTTGCATTCTCTCAGTGAAGGTTTGTGTTCTCATCTATCTAACTTTAATTTCATCGAATCACCAAATGTACCACATTAGGAAAATTATAAAAAAGAGCTTAATTACATTTCATTACACTTTCATTACAATATTTTATTATTCTTTGCATTATCTTCACAAAAAGAGTTGCATAAGTGAACAAACAAATATTAAAGCGCAATTGTACGTCGTCAAGTTGTGAGAAGTGGGGTAATTGTGTTACCAAGGTGAAGCTCAAACGTAAAGTTCTGAAAATGCCAATTATTTCATCACGATATTCGATAAAAGGCAAAGAAGAAGACAACAAATGAACCGATTAATTGGTTGGCTAATTTCCAACGCGAGTAATCAAGCTGCAATCTTCGCTAGGGACATCTAGCCATAAGCCTGCATTCCTGGAAAAATGTCACGTCATCAGCGGCTAGGGGTTTGAATTGCGCAGTTCCCGAGATTCTTCTCGTGTGTACGATAATAAAATAAACAGGAATATCTGGAATAAAGGCGAATTCATCTCACCCGCTGTCTCATTGTTGTGTAGCGAGGTGTGAGTGGAACACCAGGGCTATAGTTTAAGTGCGTCCAGTCTCAATCTACAACGCCTTCGGTTATCAATTTCGATCTCGAATACGAGTATGTAAGTCAGGTTTAGAAAACTGAGGTTTAATTGTCAGCTTCATTCTATTTATACAAGGATGTAATATTATAGAACAACGAGTTTGTCTTCAATTCAAATACTTCTTTGTACAGCTGTAGCAATCCAGTACCAAGTGAGAGAATCGACTCATTTTGAAACTGTCAACGAAATTCCCTATTAACGAGTGAAACTGATCTAATATGTTCATATTCAGCCTACTTTCACTACTAACCAAGGATTGATGATAACATGTCATTGATAAAAAACTGTTTACAGAATTACACCCCAGTTGGTAAAGGTGTTAAACATACTATGTGTATCATCATGAAAATAATTCAAAATAGCCTGTATATCGTTATTTATATTTAAGTAGCTTCGAATAGGTGTTGCTAACCAATTACATTGTTTCAGACACTAGTTGCCCTATTAACCAATATTCAGAATTTACTGATCTTTATCACGTTTTGCTGGTGCTATTAAGAGCTATTATTCAGAAATAGGAAACGTTCACTATGACTAATGCAAGCATGACTACAAGAGCCCAGCTGTCATAGGCTAGCCGAATTTTCAATTAAGTGGGTAGGCCTGACCTGTTTGAAAAAGGGTGGGTAGGCCTGACCTGTCTGAAAAAGGGTGGGTAGGCCTTACCTGTCTGCAAAAGGGTGGGTAGGCCTGGCCTGCCCGAAAAAGACATTGGGGTGCGTAGTCAGAAATTCAGAACGCTCTGTTGTGTGCGTGGAGTCAAGCGAGGATCGCGTTTTAATCCCTGCTTCATTCGATGAGAGAAGGAGCTTTGTCCAAAGCGCATTCAACAACGTTAAACAGGACAATGTAAAAGTTCTTTTCTTCGAGCAAGGATTTAATTTTCGTCATAACTCGTTATTATATTAGAATTTCAAGAACAGAGTAGCGTTTCAAGAAGTATAATGTACTTCTGACTTCAAATTTACACATGAAGGTCAACACTTCAAGTGGTGCTGCAACCACAGAAACTACATACGAGTGTAAGAAGCCATAGAGAGTAGGAAAACCTGATACAACGCAGGTTTCCTTTCTGGTGAACAATTTCGACAGCGTCAGAGCTGCTCGAGGCAGGGCCTCCATTAGCCGTCTGGCAGGTGGGACTAGTCACAGGCAGAAGAGAGTGTAAGACGAGCGGACGATATCTGAAGCTACTTCCTCATCAACGCAACCGCTGTAGCAACTACGGGGAACTATTTGGATAATGACATAAGCACGAATACAATGGCTGTAGTGTTCGCAGAGGGTTAAATATGTTAAAAGTCTAATGGAATCCACACCATACAGCCTTTTGAATTGAAGATTAACGAGTATTTAAAAACGAAGAATGAAATGTCCCAGTGCCATCGTATCAAACTTTCTAAACTAAAATGACAGCATAAATAAACGATCCATCCTTATCATAACAGATATGAACCATATGGTAAGAGCGACAAGTCGGACTTTCCACTTGCTCCTTAAACTTCACCTTGGACAAAACTTTGATGATTTTCATTTGAACATTAGTAAAAATGTATACATGTTTCAACACTTATTCACTGTTTTAGATACCACTGGTAATTGATGTTAAGGTCAAAGGTAATTTTTTATATTTCTTACTGTCTTGAATTAATTTGACGACTAATTAACTTATAAAAACTGTTAGAACCCTTAATCGCTTTGGCTTACACTCTAATATTGCCAAAAAAATCCCTACTTCAAACGTAAACACTTTAATGACAACCAAATTCAATGAGAAATAGGTAAATAAGTGAGAACAATTTTTGGGTGAAATTGTTTTCTTTCGAAACCAAAATTGAGTTGTCTTGAAGGGAAACGACAGCTTCTTATTAGAAGAAACAGAACTGAGCCCAAATCGAAGAATATTTTCACAACTGTCAAGTTTGGAGGTACAAGTGAAATGGTAGTTTTCCTTCAAAAGCATCGTTAATATGGATATAATTTGATGAAATATTGAACGGTTCTAAATACAGAGAACTTCTGTCTGTAAACTCTCTTAGAAAAGCTAGATCATAAAACTTTCAAAATAAATTCATTTTCAACAGGACAACGATCAACAAATTCATATTTCTAAAAGATTCGAAAATAGCAAAATTTTGTTGTATATTTTTTATTACGAAATTGATGTTTAGAAATAGCTTAGTTTACGACTGACCTCACCCCGATTGAAATTTTTTTGATGTAATAGTTCAAAATTAATGCTACAAATCCTAAAAGGAATCAACATTTGAAAAAACATTTGGTCACAAATTGCTGGGTGAGACCCAAAAAAGTTTTGTAAAATTTACCTTAAAGTCCTACAAAAGAGGTGAAGGCATGAAACAGAGGTATTTTCTTCAACATACCAGTGAAATGTTTTGGTTTTTTATACTTGTTATGCTTCGATTATTTGCCGAGGCCATATTTTCCAAGCCATGTTTCTTGACACTACTGTATTTTACGGACACAAATTTACTTTGAACATTGGTAATAAATTTACGCCCCAAGTAAAACATAACTGTGACGAAATGTGGAAGATTACGATTTATGAAGTGCCTTTGCATAGAAGTGAAATTATAGGTCCTGATAATTACTATTTGAATAAAAATTCTCGAGCAATTTCCCATACTGAAAATTTTTGATATCATCAAGTTAGCTTTCTGGGTAACATTTGACTATTGCATGAATCCTTTCAAATGATATGAGCAGCGTTTGAATTATCTTAACTGTTGATGAAATTTATGTGTAGTATTTAAAACTATCACTGCGGAAGTTTTGTTCTAAATCGGCAGTGCTTTCTACTGTTTTCTATAACAGATAAAAATAAAATGTCATACTGCGTCTAGCATGGTACTCAAAACCTATTACATCACACCATTAATATTAAGTATGTATAATATTCACACGAGAAAAATATTTGAAAACCTTTTTTTATTTCAGGTGAGCGAAACTGAGAACATTAGAAAAAACCTGGCCATCGAGCGAATGATCGTAGAAGGCTGCGACATTCTTCTGGACGTCAATCAAGTCTTCGTGAGGCAGGGTAAGAAACCTTTGGAAGCTCTCAGCGCTTGTTTTCCTAAGGAATCAGTGCCCTCTTTTCCCCGCAGATCAGTAGATTTCCCCCAGAAGAATACTCATTTGTTCACCAGTGAGGATTCGGAGGAGGCCACTAAATACAGGTCGCAGCGGTCCCACTCAACCGTGTCATATTTACAAAGGGAACCCCCTCCTCCTACACGGAGGCGATTTTCTTCCATCCGCCAGAGTTCACTGGGTAACGGTGCGACATCTCTTGCAATGGTGAAACACTCCTTCCTCGGGGCCTCTCCTCTGTCGCCCCCACAGCAGCCTCATGCTCCTGAAGGTAGACGTGCTTCGGACGGCCAAAAGTCTAGGAAAAAAAGCGTTCGCATTTCCGATGAGTCTTTCGATGAATGTGAAGAAATTGTCGTAGCTACTTCTATTGCTCCTGCAGTTATCGGAGCCACAGTGTCTCCCTTGAACTCCCCAGCCTCGTCCCCTGAAGACAAAATGTTTGTGCCAGACACAAGGAGGTTGTCGAGCTTGACTCCTGTACAAGAGAGGTCATCGTTGGACTCGGGAAGTAGCGAGGATAACAGAGCACAACCAGCCTCCTAAAGTCTGAGTTTGTAGACTAGAGAGATGGATGCAGATGATGAAGCGGTTGTTATCTTCACAAGCTAGGCCTAAGCTATCACCCAAGCAATAGTAATCACACGTAATTGGTTGCTTGGACTAGCAGAAGTTCTGATTTTTTTGTACAAGCCACTAACATCTACACTTTGGACATTATGCATAATTAACACTGGGCATACGTCGAGGGTTGATGTTAGAAAATTTCTGAATCTACCTCTGATACCTTATAATTGTTGGGATTTCGTCAAGTTAGATAAGATTAGCTGTGTACGGACTGTGCCACTCCAAATATGTGATCTTTTGACATTAGTTCTTTGTTGATCAATGACCCTTTTTAAGAGAATGGATAGTCGAATCTCTTTAAAGGAATCTGTTGACCAGACTTCATTGTTGATGTGTTATGTCAGATTTAACTGTTGACTTTAATTAACAAAATGCTTAATTTATTAGCATTTAGAGATGAAATGTTAGTCTTGCTGTTAAGGGTAAATATATTTGTCGTGTCTGAGTTGTTAGCTAATAACTTCCAGAACTATGATCGAGGCTTCGCTTCGTGATATATTATTGCTTATATAAACGTTCTTCATGCAAGCTCCAAAACCAATTATTCAAGGTTAACATGAACATTTGATAAAACAGACTTTTTTTGACGTGATTAGTTTATTTTAATGTGTACAAATCGTTAGCCACAGCAAACTCTTTAACAGTAATTTAAAATATTCAATCCCATACCTGTTGCTATCCTCAAACTTTAATGCTTTCGACAATGATTTATACCTTTAATTTTTCTACCGGAAATATTTTAAGAAAAAATGTTTTTCACTTTTTTCATTCACAGCTCTTTTGTCCAGTTAGGTGAATGAGGAAAATATTCTTTTAGTCTAGTTTGCCAATGATTAGCTTCTGGTGGCAAGTTGCTGGTCTCGGCACAATGCCATTCTCCCATCCGTGATGGTCAAACACATATTGTACACCACATGTAATTAACGTTCGCTCTTATTTCAAAAATGAAAAGGAGCTCGCTGGTTTTTGGGTCCCGAAAAACTATTACGTAGATGTGCAGCTTACTTTGAGGTACTTTATAACGAAATATTAAGCTTCATACAAGCAGTCAACTGTAACAGCCTTATCGGGCTACAATCATAGTATTCGATGCAGAGCAAATGACCATTGCTCCAGTATGCATTTAGCTCTTCACTTTATTTTACGAGATCTTTTCTCTCATTATTTTGAAGGTAGAGAAAGATGTGCATAAAATGCTGTAATTATTTACAGTTAGTTTAATGCTGAAAAACATTATCGCTCTTTGTGTATAATTAATCTATGGTAAAGTCCGACATATAGTTAGCAAAATTAGAATCTAATGTGAAATAGAGGAAACTCTCAGAATTAGTAATTTTATTAACTTTATTAAAGAAATATACTTATAGCAGCTTCGGAACTCATTTTCTCGTCACACATTCTGTTCGTGTGACATGCAGGTTACTTGTGAGTTAAGAAGGCATGTCGCCGCACGAGAGAACCCTCGCTGGTAGCAGGGCTTCATAGAAGGGCTGCAAGCTCGGGAAAAGCGATCGTTTCCGTACGGTGGAAAATTAATGAATTTGCATTGTGGCATCGGTTAATGAAGATTTGGGCTACAGGTATCCCGCACCCGAATAGATATTTCAGTTCGAGAGTTGAGATAGAGTATAGTATTAATAAAAAATCTCATTCCAAATGTCAAATAAGGATTCCTTATGGTTAATTATGTTTAGTCACTTACTGACCGGAAAAAAATCATTCCACTCATCTGAATTCTATGCAAAGATCAAGTCATTAATATAAACCTTCTCCCATAAATTTTTAACTGGTTACACAGTGATGTTTTCATTTTTTGAAAACTGACCTGAATGTAACAAACTGTATCCGTCTCCACGTTGATTTTCAAGATCATTTTTCAGCAAGATGAACAGGAAGTCGTGATATCTTTAATAGCACGGATTTTAGTACAAATGTAGCTTACCGGTGTGGATTGAGATTTAACCTTCAAGTATTAAGTTTTCTTCTCAATTGATTTTTTTTGATCTAGCTCGCATGGGAATATTCTAATAGAGGAATGCTCAGAATATACGCTACTTGTACGTAGAATATAGAATATTTTCGGATTAGTTTCGCCTATAGCGCACAAAGTCTGGTAAAAGTCTCGTTTGAGCCATCATCATGTGATTTATTTGGAGTTATTTGGGCTGCATCTGACCTCGATGCATAAGCACGTGCTGGGATTCTCCATCTCTGATGGTAATCGCAGGTTAAACAGGCTCTAGAATTTTATGAGCTCAGTCTCAGAAAATTGAACACGCTGATTGACGATCGATCTATGTTCATCATTACATTGCTTAATACCTCCGTAGAATAGTGGCGGTAGGCACTCGTCTTCTTGCTGGAATAAGGACATGCATTATATTGATGACTTCATCGTCGTTGCTCATTTGTTAACTGCGACATTTACGTTATCCTGGCCCGTCGTCTCTAGCACGAGCATGCACAGGCGTAATGTCCAAATCGTTGACCAGACGCAGCAGCGCGGCTGACGTGGCGTATAATCATCACTCGCTACAGGACCGAGAGACTTACAACGTACTAGCGTCAGGTTTTCGTGTCTTATGTCTGGATGTAGATCTTGCTCATCATGTTGATTCTTATATTATTGATAGAAATTTAGCAGATTTTTCAGCATCAGGAGTTTCTACAAAGAGATAATGTTCTCAATTATATGCTGTTGTATTTCCAATAGAAAATTCTTCCACGTGTATAAATTGCACCAAAGACTTTCCACGACTTATGTTTAACTTTGGATCCTAAGCAATCATTTATCCCACGAATCAAATGGGAGTTGAACTAGTTGATTCTTGAATGATAGCTCTGCTTCAACTCAGGTTTTGCCACCAATTAGTATTACTTTTGGAAACAAGTTAGATCGAATGTATCAGACGTTGCCACTTCAAGCTGGGATCTTAACTCACTCTTGTGCAGCTCGTCTTCAGTAACACCGGTTCCATTGATACATTGCTTCTCGCAAGATTGTTCTTGGAAAATCTCTTCACGGTACCTCATCATCAACTTGTATATAATGCAAAAATATCGACATTATCCACGATAATGTTCCCGTTTTCTCTCTAGGCAAGAACAAATTCGTCGAAGCGGGTTTTAGAAGCCTAGTGAACTTCTTAGCTGCCCTCATAAATATGTCCCTTGCCTGCCCATTAACTCAGAACTCGGGTCAGCTGACAAACATATCTGTTATATTACTTTCCAAATGGACTCATCGTTGCCGTCAGTTCATTGATACGTTATTTACCTTATCATTAACCCATTATTGAAACTAATTCAATGATTTCAATTTTACTTTATTTTTATACTAGAATTTTTTGTAGCCTTTGGGGTATTATACACCAATCAAATGAATTTTACATCCCATAAAATTCATTTGTAGTTACTCACGTCCTTAAAAAATATCTAATCCTACATGTCAGCTCAAATTTTAAAAATTAAAAGAACTAAGTTGATTCCTATATTCGACAATTCGACGAATTCGACAATTCGACTATGCTTCCACGCACTATAGTTATGAATGAATTTAAATTTTCTAAGTCATTAGCTCATTATTTGCTCAAAGACATTGTAACTTATTTGTCAGTCAGAACATTACTTGTTACATAGTTTTAAGTTCAATCATATTTAGTAATCATTTAATTCATCAGTTGTGTACCAATTTGTCTTCTAATTACTCGGTTATAGGGATTGGATAACTCAGTATTTGTCATACCGAGCCACCTGAGTTATTTTACCGCAGTAATTGGTTATTCATCACTTATTACTCGGAAATACAGTAGTCTCGACTATCTAGAGTGTTTCGTTCGTTGCGATAGGCGAAAATCCTCAAAGATGAAAAAGAATTGACTAAAGTAATTCGTCACGGCATCGAACTGTATATTTTCAAATATTTTTATATTTCAAAATTTTTATAAAGCCGCTTCGTACCTATGGTAACTTTTTTCATGCTACTCAAAACTATTGCAAACATATTCAACTTCATCGGCCGATAGACAGCCCTGTAAGGAATCATCTGGGAGACTGAGTCAAATTTCGATCGGTTGCAGAACGCCGCGACGTACCGAAGGAATCGAGGTATCAATTTAGGTTAAATATTTTCATTTATCCCAATCGACTCAGACCACCCAAAGGTGAACCTAGATATAGCGAGACATTACTGAACATCAATACATAACCTGCTTATGAGGAATTAGTATTTTCCATGCCTGCACTTCTGACGGATACTGGACGCTCATTACCTGTTGCGCGAGAATTTATTGTTCAAGAACGTTTGAGAAATTGGTCAATTTGTACTCTTTTACAAAATGTACTGAATATGCTCAAGTTGTCACAGCTGTGGTGAACGTATCAAGGCAAAAAATCTATTTGCGTACATGTAACAGCATCCAGTGCATATGGTTACATGTAACAGCATGGAATGCATATGAACAATTTGCTATATCATTATACCAATCATGAACTAATACTTTATCAACACGTTGTTCTAACTTGAGGACCAGTTAACTCGTTGATGATTTAAAACGAGTGATTAAATAATGTTATTAACTACTAGTCAATGTATTATTAGTATTTACCACTGTATGGAGTAATTAATGATTGTTAATAACTTTTGAAATATATTGCTAAAGTATTCGATAACTTGCTATTTATCGACTTGTGGCATGAGAACTTTAATTTTATTCGCTATATATCATATTTTTTGAAAATCGTCTTATTTTTATAACGCGGACATTGATACTTATGGTTATGGTCCATTTTTGTTAACAGTAGAATATACACCATTTAACCTTCAAGTTAAAATATCTGGAGTTCAAGTTAAAAT
>VOMN01101017.1:0-38396 GCA_014899125.1 Orchestia grillus
GCTGTTTTATCTCGTCTGTGATCCAATCATTGCGTACTGGTTTGGGGCGTTCTAGTCACTGTGCAGCCTTCATTTTCGTGCCATTGGATATAATTTTTTTATCAGTGTTAAATAGCTTTTGCGAAAGGCTTACGACAAGGAGAAATTGTGAACAACTATTTTATACTCTACAACTAGTCTCCCGCCCCCGTGCTTCCTCCAGGTTACCTTAGCGTTATGTTGAGGTTATGTTGAGGTTATGTTGAGGTTATGTTGAGGTTATGTTGAAGTTATGTTGAGATTACGTTAAGATTACGTTACGATTACGTAAAAGGTTATATCTATCAATCTAACTTTTTCTATACTTAGAAACCTTGCAAAAATAGGTTTCCGCAACTCAGAAAACATTCCCACCCATGACACTAAAATGAGAGCTGTGCGATGAATAGCAAGTTCTGTGCAGTTGGCCGTAGATAAATAGTTACCCACGTCACCATCGCGGCTATTCATCCATTCACCAATCTACACATTCGCTGCTGCCATGAAAGTTAGGTTAACTTTTTCATGTTAGCCTAATTGTTGTGATTAAGAAGCGGTAAAATTCTAGTTTTCTTGTTATAAAGGTTGTATTCGATGGAAAACTTTTAGCGTGTACCTCCTAACCCACACACGTGCGTAAGTGGCGCGAGTAAATTAGTATTTTAGATAAGACTAAATAATACTCGAGCTAAACGTAGCAAAATAACACTCGACTCAAAAGTAAGTTAAATGGCAGCAAACACTTTAAGGTGGAGGGCGTCAAGTGCCTTCAGTGGAAGGGGACAGGCCAATTGAATACATTTACCTAACCCAAAGTGGATAAAAAAATGAACGATAGTGAAACTTGATAAAAATTGACATGCATTCATTCATTTTTACTTCGACTTCAACGCCTGTTTAACTCATTAAGAGAAGAGCATCCTATTTCTAATATCAAAAGAACATCGTAATTCTGCTGTTACAAAGATAGAAACCCATCTCAGTGCACTTAAACGGAACATAACCAGATCAGCAGCTATGACACAAAATACACAGACAAGCATGAGACACGCCATGAACGAAGGTATTAATTAATAAACATCCAGCTATCATATCAAAAAGCCCTGAAACGTTCAAATTTTCCTAAGCAATTTCATAACATGAATGACAACTCCACATACGGCTTAGAAAAACGACGCATTTTGACTTCTGGCTTATAGCTCTGTCATGTGACCAGGTGCTGGGTAACCCTGGAGCAGTGACCATGTGCTGGGTAAGCGCCAGCGGGGGCTACATACCCTCAGGAGCCCTGGAGGGCGGCAGGAGCGAGGACGGCGAGACCCTGTACATCGGCAGGGTCATGGTGGACGGTGTCGTGTCTTGCGGAAAGGTAATTATTAACAATAACTACTGGCAGGAGGTAATGCTGCAGGTATATTAATTTAAACGCTGTCATCACTAGCACAGCACCAGTACACGACATTACTAGGATTTCAACCATGCATGCTTCACGGTATCCATTCAATGACTACGCACCAGAACTTCAGTACAGCTCTTTGTATAATTGCACAAATCGCTTCCGTCCGCAGAGAATTGTGAGTAGTCATTCGTCTCTACGGTATTTGTTAATTTTCAATAATGTATTTGGTTTCGAAGTTCCTTTTTGGTACTATTATGAGACTTAAAACTAGACCTGAAATTTTAATGGCATCACTGAATCAATACGAAAAAGTAGTATCACCACAGGGCTTTAAAAGTGAAGTCTACATTATCAAATTCAAAAACTTTTTGATCATTATATAAAACGAACTTGAAAAACCAACTACAGAATGAGAAAAAATTAAATGACATTAGCATTTCATCAGTACAAATGCAGATCACAAGAATATGTCAGATAGCATTTGAATTGTCAGAACTACGTCAAATCATTTTATCAGTAGAAAGAATAATCCAAAAAAATATTCGCAACCACAGAAACCGATGATGTATTCGTTAATGAAAGTTGTACGTCAAAAATGAAACCCCAGAGTGCTAGTTCCTTCACTTTCCTACAACATCTTATCAAGTGTGCGACTTTATACACCTTTTATTGGTAGATTTATCAGAGCAGAGCGCTGAACATGCAGTTGTGACTTATGTGATAATCACATTCTGCCTCGTTTATACGGAAGCATTAGCATACGACAATAATACATGATCCAGAGCCTCTAGGTTCCAGTTCATTCCGTTTCACTGAATTCAAAAGCACATAAAATAAAGTTTAGCAATCTACTCATGTTAATCATCTCTAGAGTTACACTGATATAAAGAATGTAATGTCACTCAAGAATTCAGTCATTTGCGAAGCCTGTGTATGTACTGTAGACTTTCTTGCAGTCGATGCACGTTCTTTGCTCAGATTGATTCGTGGAGTTCAGGCCAGTAAATAGACCCTAACTGCCAGGTGTCCACTTTTACATATCCTAATTTTGATTTTTCTAACATTCCTAAATGCAGGGAAAGGAAGAACTGCAACACGTAGGACCAAAGTTCCATGATTACCAGAGAGGATTCCGAGGCTCAGTTCATTCTACTCCTTATTACGGAAGAAAATAAACAGTTTACGGGAATCTCACGGGCAAAACGTAATCTTCATTTCTGCACAGGTGGTGCCGAGCCGAGGCGTGTGCCTGGTGCCCTACCACGGAGCTGAGCACAGCCACCGCGACTACGAAGTCCTCTGCTCCAAAAATATCCCCGTGCGCGTCTTTTGAGTTGGCAGCCTCGTCCAGCAGACACCGTCTTTTGAAGTAGTAAAAACTCCCATGTTATCTTCATCACTTTAATGTAAACCGTCTTCTCTAAGGTTGAAATATGTTTGTTGAAAACAAATAAACTGGAATGCACTTTTTGTTACTTGTATGACCAAACAACCGACTTATTCGTTTTGAAGCTCTCAAAACAGTCACTGGGAATGGATATTCAATGCTCAAGTCACAACCTAAACCACATCTGATGTATGCCGCTCATTTAATATTGTCTGGGTACTCAGACGTGGAGTACTTTTAAGACCGAACAACAGTCACACGAACGTAAGCTCAGATCCGCATGGTTTTGCAACGATAATGAACTCTTCCATTAGTTTTGTGAGGTTCATTCATCTTGAAATTTAGTTTTGCCACACAAGAACAAGTACCTCGGCTTATATCCTCCCTCTATAGCATCTAGCATACGCAAGCTTAACTCACGTAGCAATGTTGCTAACAACAATTCCGTTAATGCAACATTATACCCCCAAATGAATTACACAATATTAAACAAAGTACTCGTAAAATGTTTTACAGGTAGATATGGTTTAACTCTGTAAAATAAAATTCATAACGTCAAGAATATTTAATTTTAGTATCTCAATGTATCCGATACCCGCCTCACTCTAGTTAATCGATGAAACTGTGAACAAGAATATCTCTTTTCTTCGTTTTTTTTTCGACGGTAACGGTAATTTTTTCGCTAATAAGCTGAGATCATTCCCTGGATTTGCTGTGAGTTGAGACGCGTTTATAACAGTCCGATCATCTTGACTAGGACTGGAAGCCGGACAAGGAGCTAGATCTTTCAAAGACACGTTGGATCGTTTCCCGTCTGGATTCCTGATGAAAGTGTAGCTTGGATTAGCCTGATTAAGCACGACTTCATCCACGAATGGATCTGATTTCTTCTTTCGGACGAAGCATCGTAGGACCCCAGGACCCGGTGTTGTAAGCCATGTTGGAATTGACGCCCCATGACCAGATTTCGTTTGAAAGCTGAAAATCTTTCGAGAGGAGACTCGTTTGCTGATGCGCAGAGCGAAGTTCAAATGAAATGAAGTACTCTCTCTCTCTCTCTTCTTGTTGAAGTACTAGTTCCCAATCCGTATCCTGCAGGTTGTTGGTTTTCCCAGCCAACAGAACAGTTTTCCAAATAATGTCATTTTACCTATCTGCATGGCTGTTTCCAGTTGGGTGATGTAGTGACGTTTTACTTGGAGCACTTCTTCTGCCAGCAAAATATTTCTGCAGTTCTTGTGACATTAATGCACTTCCTCGATCTGGATGAACATAGTTTGGCAGGTCACATCACAAAATTAACATATGTAATCATGGAACTCGATAACAGTTGGTGCGTTGATGTCTGTGCAAAGGCTTGCAAATGGAAGGAGGGAATATTCATCAACAGCTGCGAAGATTTACTCATGTCCCAGGTTTGGCAGCAACGGCCCTTCAAAATCGATGCTTAGTCTTTCCGTTGGTCGATTAGCTTTAGCAAGATTAGTTGCTTGCTACTTGAAAAACTTAGGTTTCATTTGTGCACAAGTTTTGCACTGTGAAATCATTTCTCTAACTTCAGTTGAGGAAGACGGATTTTTCGTACCCGCGTAACGATTTATACGAATTACACCTGGGTGGCACCGATTTTTGTGAAGCTGTTAATCTTGCCCTTTGACAAGGAGATTCATTGACTCGATGAGGTTCATTTACTCCCAGCGATGAAGTAGCGCCATGCGCTCTTGGAAGCGAGTTGGCGTCAATGCCTTTGCCTGGTCGACAACGGACACAATAGTTGTACGAAGCAGACTCTAACCTCCAACGCTGAATTTTGTCATTTGTAATTTGAGCGCATTTCCTTTTACCTAACATGAGCGTAACTCTTTGATCAGGAATAATGGTGAATAGCTGGCCAGAAAATTAATGGCGCTATTTTCTACCTGCTCCTATTAAAGCAGTTGCATATTTTTGTCATGCTGGATAACGTTTTTCGTATCCATTTAAAGTTGTTGACATGAATGCCACCAGACGGCCGATTTGGTTGAGTGTCGCAGGAACAGCGAAGTCGAGATGCATCGCATTCCACTGCGAAAGACGTTCACATATAGATTGTTGACAACGCAGCTCTGCTTATGACATCTGTTCATTTAGCTTTTACAGCTCTTCCTGAAAAAAAAAAAAGTTTCAGATTCCCAAAACGGTTGTGCTTCGTCTGAAAAATGTGGAATCCATTTAGCATAACATACGTAAGAGCACATTCTGCGTTGAAGACTTACTTTTGTAGTTGCCTGTAGACAGGTCGAGCAGAGGTTTCAGGCTCTTCTGATGTCGGTTCAATTCGTCTTGTGCAACAACAATTTGACCTCTTAAGTGATGTACTTTGTTCAATGACACCTCTAATAACTTCATTCGCAATTAATTCTTGATAATCTTTAATACGAGGATTACTAGTCACAATGCTTCTGAAAATGATTACACTAATATAACATGATTAACACGAGACTTTTACGTCTCTCACACATCTTTCGAAATAACTTCCAGTCGACTTGAAATTTGCAAAGAACAAGGAATTTTCATAACGTACTAATGTAACGAGTTTTATTCCAGGAGACGCTGAAAACGTACACCGGAAACTGCGAATATTCATAGGACCTCTATTATCATTTACGGAATTTTCTCGGCACAGAAACGATCATGCCCAGTTTATCGGTGCTGGGCTCTGGAGGAAATGGGGAGAACTGAGCAGATGTCATAAAATTTATTGGTAAAACTGTATAGAGTTAAGTACATGAACACCGTCGACCTTCTGTAAGATCAACATTCAGGAAAACACGAGGAACATGCACGCAAAGGACTTTCTTCATATGCATTCTTCTTGCGACCTTTCGGTGCGGCTGAGGAGCTTATCCAGCGACACCTGAATGACGTTCACCACATGAGAGTTAATTAACTGGACGCATACAGAGAAACGCAGGTCGGTCACACCTAAGCACTTTTGACACCCATGCACAGAAAAAAAAGTTTCCCCAAAACATGTTACAAGGAGGGAAAGAACTAGGTACATATATACACGAGAGTTACATTGATGAGATTCATGTAAAGGAGTTTTAAATTACAAGAAATTAAACGGTAGAGAAAATCCTATCATCTAGACAAATGGAGTTGGTCGATCTTCTAACTTGACATAGTGAGCAAAAAGGTAACACGGCAGCTTTGAAAAAAAGCAGTGAGCGCTCACTCAAGATATACAAAGGGTAAAGGTTGCTGAGTGCGTGATAATTTATTGGACGAAAGGTGCCATTTCTTCTGAAGACTTTGCTAGCGAGTCCAGCAAAGGCCCACAGAATAATCCTGCTGAAACCCTCTATACTCGGCGGATTTTAAAATAATTTTCACTTACCCGAGGAAATTTATATTTAGTCCGTACTGACGTACATGAGGCATCTAGAAGTCACAATGAATAAATATTGCAACTTCTCATTGTACGCGTAGACTTTAACATGCATTGAATGGAACACTTCAGTTGCATTACGAGACTATATTTGTAACCAAGTCACCCGTGCATTTACATTATGCCTGAAAAATTAATCTCGCAAAAATGTTAACAATACGAGAAAAACTTTACACTATTTAAACAACAGCAATACGCCCAGAAAATGGCTCTAGAACTTTCAACGAAAAGCTCAGTGAAGGAACACTTCAATGAGTCTTGAGACTTTGTGCCATCAATACCACAATATTAAAGTTCGAGAAGAAGCGTATTAAACTTGATAAAAGTTGCCCCATCCAAACGTACAATTGAAAGCGCCACTAACCATGATGAGACCCTCGAACTCAAAATCAATTACAGAAGTGACGATCTATTCACGCAGGTCGAAATTTCACGAGGTGAATTGCCTAACCAGATTATTTACAACGACTTCCAAGAAGAGGCAATTTACGGTTGTCTTACGATCGATTTTAACGCAACAAAATATTTGGATAAAAATAAAATGCGCGAATATAAAAAACAATTTCTGCTCAAAGTTCCCGGGTTTACAATAGTGGGAAAAGTTTTGTTAAAACACCCCATATATTTTAGATAAGGCGTAAAACAGTTATATTTTATCGGTCATAAATTTTTTTACTAGCAGAATTTAAAAATATTCTCGATAAATAAGTTCTTATCGTACTAGCAGCCAATAGAGTATAACTTTCGGTTAAGAAGATATATTGACCCAAGAAGTATACTGACTTTGTCTTCATTTCAACTTAAACCATAAGCTTCTTTTGAAAAACGAGAGATACTTCAAAGTTTTTGAAATTTTAAAGGGATAAAACATAGGACAAAGAACAATGCATGACCTAACAGAGAACAGCCCTTCCAAAAAAAACACGATCGGGAAACGTAGTTTTAACTTCTCGCTGTGACGCCCATGCATGATGAGGCAACTAGTCGACTACAGCCATCCAAGAGAATCCGTGTGAAGCGCTCCAAAGCCGAGCACGGGTGATGAGCTTGCAGAGGACTTCTAGTGATGACTATTATATGTAGGATGCTGAGCTTAAAGTACTTCACTTTTTGCTAGGCTGATCAACAGATTAGCGTCACCCAACTTTTAATTTTATCGAAGTTATTATGGCGAAAAGGAAAAAGAAAAATTTCAGCCTCGAAAGTGGGCACTGATAACACACGGCTAATTTCTCTTCAGAGAGATTCGAATTTATTACAGTGGTAGTGGTGTTTTACTTTGAAGCATTATTTACCCGCCAGAAAAAATAGAAGCTGTACAAGAAACACGTAGGGTGACGATACAACTCATTACAAGAAACTATAAAATAGTTCAATAAACAATCTACATCATCCTTGGCTGTCAGAGTGAAAGTCTCACTTGAAAGTGACAGGCTGCGCACGCATGTTAGGAACACTCATCTCTTGAAAACTTTCAAGAAATTTGCTTCAAGGGTCCAAAACCGAGAATTGCAAAGGAAGATGTTTATCCTTCGCTACTATGTATATAACTTATATAAAAAATGAAATGGATTAAAATTAAGGGAAAAGTGATTCGCATATCAATAAAACTACAAAAATTCCTCGCGAGTGCACTGTAGACGGTGGGCAACACGTGAGGGAATAAATAGGCAACAAAATATAAAGATTATCACACGTTCAAAATAACTTAGAGCAGCATCAACATAAGTAAAATATTCGAGAAAAAAATGAGAGTATTGCACAGTCTTTCCGAAGAAGTTAACAGTATGTACAAAGTAATACAAATCAGAAAAATACAGTTTACCTACCCATTTCACAGCAGGTGGGAGGACGAACAGGGATGCTAAAATACGTCGTACAAGTGTATTCAGTGGCAGAGACTCGTAACTGTTGGCAGAAAAATGCACACTGAAGAACTTCGTTGTTTAGTCATAATATAAGTCGATGAATACACGAATATATGAACACACGAACGCTAGTACCAGAAGTAAAAACATGAAGAAAAATAATTAAAACGAGATAACACTCTATATTACGCCGACATAGAACCTATCACTTGCACTTTTGAGGCGCACTCGGAGTCTATTCAGAAGCAGCCTATTCTTCCTCCCGCATTTCCGAACAGAACAACACACTTGAAGCAGATCGATATTACCAGGAATTTCATGTGACTCAAAACACTTTTGCCATGCATCATCTCACGCATCAGAACTGATCATCGAGTGGAGACCGTATTGAGGCAGCTCGTAGTAGCCTGAAATTAGCTCCACTCGTCGAGTAGCGTCGCAACTAGGAACTTCTGGCTTAACGAGACATGCGATTGTACTTGTGTTAGGTCGCTACACTTCGAGAGCTTGTCTTAGTAATGTCGAGTTTTACAGCAAATGAAATAGACAGTCATGGCGCCTACACATTCACGAACACATTAGACCATAATTGATTTCTCGCCTTTCATGAAGGAGAGGTCTATAACGAAACAAAGCGAGTATACATACATTACTCCGGAACAGAAAATGTGACCAATGGTATGGTAATCGTATTGCTTTTATCATGTGATGTACCAAGAATAAACAAAACATACCATTTCTCTGACGCATAGTTTGTGTAGCACTGCTACATTGGTGAAATTTCAGTAAGGTTTCGCCGCCAAATGAAATTAAACATTTTGTTTAGCCAACAGCGCAGGATGCTCGCTCACCTACCTACCTACATTCACTAATGGCTCCACGATTGACAATTGAAATTACACAGAACTTGTTTACTCTTTTGAATAGTTTGATTGATGGATATGGCCGCAGAAAAAAAGTAGAAAGACTGAGATTGTTGCCATGAGAATTGGGAGGTAATTTTCAAATCACATTTTCTACCGAAACCCACTAAAAATTTTCTCGAAATTGAACACGAAGGCCGCAAGCAATGTTCATACCCCCGAAGCCTTGGAAAGTGTCGTCAATGAAGAAAAATGAATTTGACAATTACCTAAATTATAGCGTCAATAGGGACTACAATAACTAGTGAAAGAGGGATGCTGCGACATGGAACAGGCTGGGAATGATGTTCGACGGGAATGCGAAGGAAAGACAATTCGAATCGAGAACATTTGAAGACCGTAGTCGATAGAGAGGAATTTATCAATCGTACCGACAGTTTTTCGACTAACAAAGAACTGGAATCACGTATGAACTTTATCAAGAACTACAAACTTATGAGAGGAGATAAACAGGACCTCCCTAGTACTGAAACAACCAAAATCACAACAGTGCTAGGAATGCTTCATCTTGCAAACGATGTCTTTTAAAGGATCTGTTTGAATGAGGGCTGCTCTCCCTCAGGGTCCTCCAAGCCCACGCCATGCAGGGCGAGGTAATCCGAGCTCTTCCTAAAGAAACCTAACGCCGACCGTCTCTTCATTTCTGCATTAACACAAACGTACAGTTTAACACTCTTCGATCAACGATTGAAGCTCTAGCTTGAGCCCAGGACAGCTAGGGTGGAAATGGTCTAGTGTTACGTCGGTTCACCACAATGATTTGCACCACGCTATGGAACAACGTAATTGTTTAAAAACAAGCCTTAAACACTTCATTGGCAGGGAAGAAATTAATGGCATGAAATCAATTCATGGGGCATTGATATCACCGCAGTTCATACCCAAGAAAGTCTAGGTCTAAAAGACAAATTTTGGTGGAGCCACAAACAAAGACGAGGAAATTTTAAAGTATTCAGTGTAAACACACAAACACTCGATCAAAACATAAAACTGAGAAATGTCACTATCAATGAATACTAGTCAAAACTGAATTCAACATAAAATATTCTAGCTGTAAGGTCTCATTTAGAGCTTTTGAAGTTATTTTATTGACGCTTATCTTGGGATTGTCTCAATACAGGTTCTGCTCGCCATTTGCAATAGAAATCACATTGGAATATAATTATTTATCAATACGAGGATTTTCCAATCACGACTCAAAATTTCCCTGTCGATAGTCACAGAAACTGAGATTCCCACAATAGACATAAAATTTTTCACTCACTCACGTTGAAATCGATGACAATTCCACACTATAGCTAATTTGAGAGCCATGTTGCTACAGAACAACCACAACACAATGGCTCGACGAAAACTGCCAGAAAGGATCACAGAGCATTGACGTATTTGTAATTCAATTTACGACCTAGTACAACAAACGAAGCTCAAATCGTACTTTTTGATCACCGATAAAACGCGGCAGGGTACAACAAGTTTACAAGAGATATTTTGGGCTGAGAGCTGCCGCAACGTTCATGACGGCCCCTGTCCACAATTTCTGGAAATTGTCAAAAATTAAATCTGGTCGCTATGGCTTTGTTCGTTAAGTCAATGCGACACAGAAAGACAACGGTGCCAGTTTTATGTACGGAGGTCATGAACAAACAAAATAGAGCCTTTGATTAGTTAACAAATAAATACTCAGTTGAATGGAGAACTTCAGTATGAATGAACGTTATTTTGGTCGATCAAAACTAATTTTTGTGCAGTTGGAGGAAAACATTACCTACAAAAGCAGAAATATGGACGTGTCATAATCAATGCCCTTCAAATTTCCACAAAAGAAACGTGCAACAAGGGAACAAAAACGGCGAGTAGGGCATTTTGAGCACGTACGTGGGGCGATTTCTAACTCGAGGACATCAAACTGACAATGGCCTCATTGATAGAATACGAGTCTCGGTTCGACGAAGTGCAGTCGTACTTTGTTAGCGCACTGCCGAGCACTGCATTGCAAGAGGAGGGAACATTCCTGTTTCAACTAACATAACAATTCGAAAGCCTATTTTGGAACGGGATTTGAATTAGAGAATTATGCGTATGGAGACGCATTTCACTCAAGCGAGAGAGCACGCGGTGGCTGGCGGTGTAGCGTCTCTCCGACACGCTGGCGGCCAGTAGCAACACAGGCAGTTTGTGCTCTACTCGTCTACTGAACAAAACGTTATATACATACCTACAAATTATCAGCATTTCATACTCTAATCTTCAATATTACAGATAATAATCTTAATAATCATGAAAGTTATAACAACGGTGAACGACATGATAAACACGAAGAAGAAACAGTACGGTAACTATGTACAGGTATTGAGAATGTTCGGAAGAAGTATAATGCAGCAGTAACTACTTCCTCGGTATGTACACGTTAGAATTTGTTCATCTCACGGCTCTCTGAACACGCAGCACTACAGCTGCATCAGGAGGTCGAGAATGAGAATGTTCAAACAAGATAGACTTAACTGTTAAGTTTCTCCAACACAAGAATCCTCAAAGATAAACATTCCTAGTGCTAAATAACGTATATGTAGTAGCGTTCACTGAAATCATTGCGAGATTAAAACAAACAATTTCAACTACAGTTAGATAAAGTACCATCACATTATGCAAGACAATTAACGTTAAGATTCGTTCAATATTTATATTTCATAGGAAGGATCAGGGAACCCTGGCCGCAGGTGACTTCGAAACGTTCCGCATGGGGAAAATAAAGAAAAGAACAGACGCACACTAGCAGGAGGAGCCTTCATCAATGAAACTCGAGCCTCAGACCTCAGCTCACCAGTTACTGGGTCAGTGCACGCGTGGTAGGCGCATCAGGGGGGTTCAGAAGAGGGCTACCAACGCCGCCGATGCCAGACTGCGGTCATGCATTAGGCCATCACAGACGTCCTCGGGAGTACATCTCTCAAGAGACAGAAGGCAACTCAGCTACGGTACTTCGCACAGAGCACATCCTGTGTCAGGTCAGAGTTTGCAGCTCTGGTCTGTCCCTCAGTGTTGTTGCACGGGCCACATGACGGTACCCGTGTATTGAATCAAACTCAGGCTAATTGCGCAGATACCAAGTCATAATATAAAGAATTAGGCACAGAAAAATTAAAACATAGAAATTTGGAACATCGTCTCACTAAATGAATAAAACATATACCAACGTAGTAATAATGTTTGCATATCCAAGCGATAAAGTGATGATCATCGAAAATAACTCAGGAGACATGATTGTTTCTTACTTGGAGTTCGCAGCATCGTTTCGAGCATCTCCAGAACGGTATTGCAGGGCTTTCGACGGATTAGGTCCAGCTTCAATTGAGATAGGAATACGCTAATTCACAGGTGTGCCTCACCGAGCCCTTTTCACTCACGCTAACTGCTGAAACTGCGATGAACTACATTCAGTTTCCGTGTGATTTTCATGCCTTGTCACCATCAGAAGTGCACGTATCATCTACCGTGACTCTCGGCCAGAATCAAATCCGATTCAGTCTCTCCCACTAGTGAAGTCTCATCTATCTTGTTGTTACCATCGCAAAAAATGAAATTAATTTAGCTTCATTCGTACTTGCACATAAGAACTGCTTACTAATTCAAGCCAAGCATTAATCAATATTATTAAAGAACAAATTCGCTAGAAACCACCTCTATTATCCAGGTGTGTCGAGATATTTAGCTTCTAGCAATAAAAGGAAAAACTGGAAATGACAATAAAGCTCTGGCACTGGCTCACTCTGCTCTAAGTAGCTCAGGGCACCGTTGAGACCCTACGCCCTGAAGGAAGGAATCCTAGAGAGACCATTACACGGCTCCCACTCAACAGCCACACTTCTTCCTGTTCTGGGGACAAGGTTTGGCGCAGCTGCATGCAACACCGTCAAATTAAATTTCATTATAACCTCTTGTTCTTGTAACGTTCCCGTTATATTATTCACAATCTCAAGTATTTACCAAGTAGAAAGAAAATAAAGATATTGCGATGCATAATACAAAACAGAAGATATCCTAGTCTCCTAAAGCATCAACTAATGAAATCAGTGGGTATCAAGGGGGAGATATCCTTAATTAAGTGTAACAATCTATAATAAATAGATATTCACAAGAAAGGTGTCATCCAATATACTAGCACATAAATTATTCGAAGTAAAAGTTGACATCCGTCTATACGAATAAAAGGTTGGATAAACGATAAATTCACACATCGAGGTCAGCGTACACGACCAAGACAGCTCAATTACCCTATATTTATAAAAAATATGGCTATTCTAAAGGGTGTTACATCATGGGCGATTGTGAATCACTTCAGAACATTCGGAGCTCAACAACAGACCCGCTCCTGCGGCAGTTCCCGGACACAGAGTAGGGGTTCACCAAAAATTTTCAGTACAGTCAAAAGTGAAACTTCATTGCTCGAAAACAGGAAAAAAATTAACGCTGTCTCAAATCAACTACGAATACTAGTACTTGTCAACAATTTCGAACAGTGATAAATTTCAACACAGTCTTCGTCAAAACGGGTCATTAAAGCTTGCACTTGATCGACCACATGAACACGACGGTGGACTGGCGTTTCTATGAAGCGCAGAAAGCCATGCGCACATGAGCAAAGTTCTCATTGAGCGGCGTCAACATTTTCCGTAGGCGTGGCAGTTGCGCGGGATAGCGCGGCGAGGAGGTAGAGGCGGTGCCGATTCAGAGGGTCAGAAGAGAGGAGTATAGGGGCGGCCAGACGTCCATGAGCGACCAATGGTCCCTCCCATGTGGTGGTAGGTCTGATGTTGACCTCGGCGGTGATCGGCCGAGGCACCGCCACTGAAAGGCTCACTGAAATGTCTGTAGCCGTCGTTACCTTGATAACCGTCTGCTCTACGATGGTGCCCTGAACTGCTGGCTGCTGACGTCATGGGTACCGAAAGGATGGGGCCAACTGAGTAGCGGCCTGAAACGTGGCCTTGATGATTCGGATAGTGACGAAGAGTCGCTGATTGAGACAAATATTGAAGTTTCGGAGTTGGCGCTAAAAATTCTGTGCTGAAATGGGCAGGGAACTCGGAGGAGAACTCCGAGTGGAACTGGGGAGGGAGTTGAAGAGACGAGCGATGGTGACGAGGTGAAGACCGCCGAGCAGATAGAGGAGCTGGTTGACCGCTGGAGTAGCGACTCTGATACAAGGAGTCCAGAGTGTGACTCGCTGATGAGGAGGAAGGCATAAGAGAGCTAGAATATTGACTTTGCGGCAGACACGAAGTGGTAGGCGGGGACGAGAAAATGGAAGCGAAAGATAAGGCAGCAGCTGCGGAAGAGCAGTTGGGGGACGAGCGAGTCGAGAAGAGAGACTCTTGTGACTGACGCTGGTAGGGAGAGTAAGGACCCAAGCCAGAGTACATTGAGGAATGTGAAAGCCTTTGACTGGACTTGCTCAAAGGGCTTTTGTGTTGCGGGGATGGATGAAAAGTATTGTACAGGTACTGTCAAAGGAACATAGGCGGCGTTCCAGCAGGTACATTAGCGGTGCTCAGAGAGCTCTGTGTGGTGGGATGTAGCACAGGAGGCGGGGTGTACGCTGACCTGTTCGAGTGGTGGAGCGTGTGGTGACCTCCCACTGAGTGGTGGCGAGGATTCAGTGTCGAGTAGTGATGCAAAGAGGAGGCGCGAGGTGGATGCTTCAGAGTGTACGAGTGAGGGTGAGGATGGTGAAGTTGAGTGGGAGGTGGAGTAAGGGAAGAAGTATATTGTAGGGAAACAGGAGGGGGAGGCGGAAGAACAGGCACCGAAGTGAGCGGAGGGCTGAGCGACTGTACAGAAGGGGGCACGCTCAACTGCGGTCTGGAAGACGACCTATGTTGTTTACTGAACTTGCTGGAGCCTCGTATGCACCCGTACTGAGCAGAGCCATCAACAAGGTCCAGCGCCATGGTGGAGTGGTCTGCTGAGCGGTCCAGGGTCTTGCAGCTGCCCAGGGAGGTACGCTCAAGGGCCTCGAGACTGGCGGATGTTCTCTGTTTTGAGCCTGGAGAAGACTGGCGGCCACTGCTGCTGCGACTGCTGCGGTGAGATGATCCTCGCCGGTGCCACGACCCTCCCCCGTCCATAGGAATACCATGGCCCACTCCACCTCCTCCCATGGACGAGAGATGCAGAGCAGATAAAGACGACGACGCCAGAGCGACGTCAGGGACGACGTCGCTCAATGGAGGCTCTGACTCGGGCATATGGTCAGTCCTGGGGTCCGCAGTCATCGCCTCCATCATAAATTCGGGAGGATGAAGCCGCGATCGTCCCTCGTCTCTGACGTGACAGTGAGGCGTCTGCTGCGTCTCGTCCGTGTAGGTGGCGTTCTCGAGCACCTCAGCCACCGTGTCGGGCATGTTGAACTCGCGCACAACGCGCAGACGCACGCGCCGCCGCATCATGCGCCGGTCTGCAAAAAGTAATTGAGCGGCGCGCTGGTAACCAGGACTCGCCGTCAGCTCCCGCTCTCGGCGCACCATGCCTGCGACAACCTCGGGTTCTGGGATCGGAACCGTAGATGGAACCAGGTCCACTGTGTTAGCAGCTGTCGTGGACGACGGTCTGTGCTGGTCGACCATGTAAAGGGTATCGGGTATATGTGACACGTAGCAGGGTAAGCGTACAGGCACACCTGTCCCCGCTTGCTCATCGAGAATAGTTTTTACTTCTTCCGCATAGGGAGTAAAAAGTCTAGGTTTTACAAAAAGTCCATTATTCTTGCCCCTGATCCAGGCATTGATGCGATAATTAGTAGTGTCTGCACCAATCATGTGACTCGGGGGCGTTGAAACGAGACCACGTTTTATTGCTTGATTGAAAACTTCGTGAGTAGGAGGAAGAACGTGGTCCATCCTCACGTGGGGCAACAACTCGCTTAAAATTTCTCTCAACTCCACGTCATTTAGGTCTCGCTTCCTCAAGCCTTTCCTTGTGACAGAATGAGCTGTCTGGGACACCAAGTTCGGCTCACGCTCTTCCATGCGTTTGACGAGCTGGTGCTCCCCCCACCTGAGGACGCTCTGTAGAACCTCCAGCTCCGCCGCCTGCAGGAAGTCTGACATGAGAGCGTGTATGAGCGTCTGTTTGTCCAGTTCCAAGAGCACGGGAGACTGCGCCACTTGAGAGAACTCCTCCCTGAGATAGTGCAGCGCCTGACGTTGTACCCACGCCGAGCCGTGGCTCTGTCTACTCCACTGCAGCACAGACACTAGATTCTCCAAACTCAAACTTTCAACGATCAGGTCCTCACAGCTCTGGGTAAGGATGTCCAGTTCTAAGAAACGGCCTATCTGGTAGACTTCCATGGCTTCCTCCACAGTGGTGAGATGAGCGCGGCCAGTCACAGTCATACTCTGAGCTTCACTCAAACTATTGCTGCTCCCGCTGTCTCGTATGATGCAGTTCAAATCCAAGGTATCCAGGTAAACTGCCTGCAGTAGGACTCGGGCATATCGCTTCGGGATGACACCTTCATCCAACACTATTCTGGTGGGTGGCGTTACTGCGTTGACATTACAGAGGCCAGCCTCCTCGCTGTACCGCTGGCGGCGCTGAATGAGGCTCCGGAAAAATGGGGACCGAGCACTCAATATTGACTTGTGACAGTAGACCTCCAGACGATTGTGAAAGCCGTAATCAGACGAGTGACCGCCGCTCAAACTCCCTGAATCTCCTCCCACACTGCCCCCACTGACACTCCCTCCACCACCTATAACTATGTTTGTACCCTCACACGTCTGACCACCAGAAGTACCGCCGCTGCCGCTGCCACTTGTCCCCTCTCCAGAAGATGAAAATACAAGCACACAGTCGGCATAGTCTCCAGAGTCGAGCAGGTACCTCAGGTCGCACTCGAGAGGGTTTGGAGTGCCAAACTCGTCACAAAGCTGACGGAGAATATCCCTGTCGTTCATGTGCATTTGATGCGCTTTGCTTGTTCCGTCGTAAGGGTTGAATTCGCCAGTGTAGAGATACCGCAGTAGCGCGCTGAACATCAGGATGTCAATGCCGGGGGTGCGAATGTCGACCCCGATTTGTGCACCATAACCAGGAATCTTGCGCAACACATCCTGCACAAAAGCATCATAAACATTACTGACCAACACAAAATAGTTATACATCAATATTGCTAATTAACTAGAGCTGAAGCTTGTCAGAAAAACGATGAAGGACACAAATCACAGTAGTTCATAACTTTACCGCATTCGTCAAGACTAAGAAAATAGAGACCAATTCAACATACTTAGAAATCAGAACGAATGCAATATCATCTCCCACTCTACAGAAGACAGCTCATTACCAGACAAATGTTGATGCATGACCGAGCCAAGTTGGTGGCTGTAGCACCACCCACCAAACCAAAATGCCTATGCAAGAATAGAAAACGCAATGCCGTGCTGGCTACACGCATGAAGGCGTCTGTGCGCACGCGTTACCTGGAAGTAGGCACAGCGGGACGAGAGGATGGCTCGGTGCACAGGGAACACTGCCCCCTGGAACACGAGGTCCACATCTGTGCAGTACTTGTAATCGAAGAGGTCACTCAGGTCCTGCTTGTACGTCGGTGCGGGGGGACGAGCCAAATCCGCCTGACACACGAATGTAAACAAAGAGCGCATGAAAATTTGAAAGAGAAAAATACATAAACCTTACAATGGAATTAATTTTAAGTGATGAGCAACCGCAGAAGATGGGGAAAACCTCTGCAAAACAAGGCCCTACGAGCTAATCAACCAGATGGACTGAGCTCATCAAATTTTATCTTTTTATTGTAAGCTGAGATAAATAATACATGAAAAGATGCACAAGGGCCCCCAAAATGGAATAAACTTGGCGTTGAAGTCAAACCTAGGTGATCTATACCGCGTAGAGCATCAATAGCAGCAGTGAAGAGAAAAACAAATGCCTCTCAGTGGCAGCAGATACAGCGGAGGAGACTTAGCTCACTCCGGCCGCCTTGCACAGCTGCTCTTCAGTTTACACTGAAGCTTACAATGGGAGAGTCCCTCTGTTAACGTGCAGAGCGCAGTCTGCTGGCATTGCTCACATTTCAGTAGCTAATTCAGAAATAAGGCGCATTTGCTTTGTCATGAACTCTGGCTGTGTTGTGGACACTTCTCGGCCAAGTTTCCAGACAGAGAGTGACAAAATGAACGAGACACTCGACGATTTCTCCAATAATTTTATTCCTTCACTGAAAGCTGGCCTTTCCTTTTGAACAACTGGGCACGTAAAAGCATGCATATGAAAAATCGAAAAAAAAACGATCTTAATGAAATAAGTGTTATGTCCAAAAAATTCCTGGCTTCCATAACGTCACAAAACAAAGATCAAAAAACTAAATTTTTAAATTAAAAGACGAGGATTAAAAATAGCCAACCATATTTAAAGAGAGAACAAATGTCATCAACTCCCAGCTCAGTTTTAACGGTTCATGGTGCGAGTAGCACTCGGTAAATTCCAGCTGCTGGAGTGGAGTGCACAGCTGGACAACACAGTAACGGCTCCTGTGCAGCTCTTCACCCCCCGCACAGCGGCGCGTGATGGCACCCATGCTGTGCTCTCATCACTCAGCCAACTTCAACCCTATGAACCTTTATTTATTCCAACACGTTTTACCGTTGGGTTTTAAATGTCTTACAACTACTGGTGTGGTGGGGGATGTGAGGAATGTGTGATTTAAACTTCCTTTTCCAAGGGAAGTACTCCGTGGTCACGTGAAAAGCCCCACCTGAGCCGAGGCTCGAGCCCTGGTCCTTTCGGCTGTGAGGCCATCACGCTACCACTACACTATGGAGCCCACGAAGACCAACTTGTTTTCTAAATGAACGAAAAACTGCACAAACAGTCATCCAGATTTTGTGCACTTGTGCGCATATTCACCCTAGTTTGGTATGAAACAGGCATACGTATTCAACCTTGCTTTCAACAAAACCATGAGAATGTAAAACCTAAACTGGAATACTTCTTATGTCCTCCAGGAACGCCAGTGGTCCTTATAGGACTGACGTGTGGCGTGTCACTCGCCACACACGTGTCTTGACCCTTTAATGAATTACCCCGAGAAGGCCAGCAGTGCGTTCACACGGTCTGTGTAACCGACCGTGTGAACGCAACCACCACTGCCACGAGATATCTCGGGATAGTTCGTTGAAGGGTAAGCTCTTTCAGTCTCTGTGTCCCATGCTCACTTGATTTTGTTCATCATTTCCCCCTGACCCAGACTTACTTCAGTTTTGTTCAGCGTGACTTCTTTACCAAATGCTCTCCAGTGGTACTCTCATGATTTAATTTCGTTGCAGCTCTCGATTAGAGAATTGAAGCTTTTAAAACTAATGGGAGTTGTAAGTCATAGAATTAAACAAGCCAAAGGAATGACTCACACCAACCAAAGCCCAAGTTTGAAATCAAGAAAAAAACAGATGCTAAAATACGAAATAAGTCAAACTCAAGAAGAAAATGGAAACCCAAAAAGCTAAATATGAGAGACACCTGACACAACACATCATGAATCGATGCACTCCAATTAATGGAAATCTAGAGCAGTTGCATCTTTCAAAGCAAATCAAACTATGCATCACTAAAGGTGGATATCACATAGGAAATAGATGTGGTACCAATTTTTCTGAATATCATCATTTTATCTATTAAGTGACCAAAACGCAGGAATGCTTCACCTAAACATGGTGAGCCAATTGCAAAAGCCAGTAGCTACATAATTCAGGTGCTGGCTAACCCTTTCGGGCTATGCCAGCATAGCCCATTGAATAAATACGAGAAAAAACAAGACCAACTCACCTGAACACTGAGGTCTTTGAGAGCAGCACTAGCTTCATACTCCTCAGAGAGAGCTGCTATCTCCCTTAGGGTCCAATCCTGGAGCAAGTCTCGTATAACGCGGGCATGGTCACAACTTTTCGAACTGCGTCTGCGACACAGCACAAGCTTTTTCCGTAAGGTGGCAAGGCTGGCCAGTCTGCGCTTCTTGTCTGACCGATGCTGGTGGGGGTTGTGGCCACTACTGCTGCTCGAGTGTCCAGACGACACAGCTGCAGCAATGGGAGCATTGCTGCTGTGGCTCCCCATGCTACTCGACTGCGGCATTGTGAGTCTGCACACAAACAATGGATGAGTCCCACCAAGGATTTGGGTAGTGCAGGTCGACCATCATTCAGCTGGTAATCTGCCATAACCAGCAACTGTACAGCACTGCCTTCATCATTTCACAGCCAGAACAATGAATAATTTGGCCCCCCTTCTTTAACCAGCACAAGTTTAAATTTCGTGGTTCAATTCATGCTATATTATTGATAGGCAACCTGCAGTTGCTTTCAGAACAGCATATTACCAGGCAAGGCCAAGACTCTGTGAACAACACTCGAGTCCAATAAGTGTACACACAGGGAAAGGGCACTATGCCGTAACATGGTGGGGGGAACCAAAATAATAAACTTTTACAAGGGCTATATAAAATATGCCTGGTAATTTCCAAGACTCATAATATTCCATAAAATATTGGAGGGCTCTCACCCACAAACAAACCAATTGTTTTTAATCTTGCTCTCACAATTTACTTGACACAATTACAACTTCTGTGTCAGCAACTTCTAGTTAACTGTACACTGACATTACATACAATCACAAGGTACTATCAACTTTTAAATCATACAACTGCACAACTACAAAGACACATAATTACAAAGCCTACTACAGGGAATACCATTCAAGCACCTTAGTCTCTATTGAGGGATTTGCAAAGGTTTAAATAAAGTACAAGTAAGTAAAAATGCAGCACAACACTCACAGTTTGATAAGTTTGACTATCTTTCTCTACTGAAACAACATACGTTTCATTTCTATGGAATTACGGTAATTCAATTTTACAGTAAAATTTTGCAAAAATACAGTCAAATTCAGTCTTCTCAATTTTCAAGTATTGGCCATACTTCATTAAAAAATTCCCTTCTTTCATATCTATCAATTTGAATTTTCATTTGTTGAACTAAAGATTCAACTTCTTCCACTTCTTGATCATACTACAATACTAGGTTCTACTGCGACATAGCTCTAAACAGGAAACCTACATCAAGAATCAATTTCGACAATATACAGAGACAGACACTCAAATTGGGCAACTCACCAAATGTAAGTAATGCCATATTTTCCAAGGTTAAATATATTCTATATATATAAAGAGGAAATAATTTCCAATACAATCACTTGCATGGAAGTGTAGTTCAATATTTACTATGAAAATGCAAGAAAACTCCCTTTAATTGAAGAATATTTTCAATGTTAACCTTTACTGGTTTAGACATTCTTACCCTCACAGAAACTCTTATAAAATAATGCTTAAGAATTTTTCCAAATACCTGATATAAATTGGAGTGCTTCAGTGACTCAAACTATGTTCTACCAAAACGGAAGGTACAGTTTAGTATGAGTATTGACTGTAGAAAATAAGGGAGCCTATGCACAATGTATGTCCTGTGCATAGAAACAGTAACATAGAATGAATGAAGAAAAAATAAAAAAGAGATAGCAAAAGTGGGAAAATTGAAGGAAGTAAAGTGGGTATGAATAACAGAAGTCCACCTATTTATAACTGAGGTAATCTAAGAGAGCCCCCCTGGGGTTGCCAGTTCTCATAGCATAGGATAGACAGCCTAACTAACCTAACCCTATTGCCTATCCAAAACTCCTTGAGGGATCCCAATACTTGACTTACCCTAACATAAACCCTACTAAGATGACATCTGCAATACAAGTGTTTGTCAAACTCATATTTACTTGAAACCTTTCAATTATCAATTATTTCAATTCAAATGCTAAATTATATGTTATCTGTGGTAAAAATAAATCTTATTGCTCTGTTAATAAATCTGCAACCTATTCTACAGAAACTAAATAACTAGGTATGCGTTAGATTGTATCAGAACCAATTCCACCATATGATTGAATTACATTCCTAAATGTTTTGAATCCATATAATCTTCCTAAAAGCATACACTATATTAAACCTCAACCCCCCTCCCCATCCACAACAACACTTATGTCTATGTTTTATTCAACAATTTAGCAGTCTACAAACTTAACTAACCATTCATAGAAAATAAAGACTTCTTGGCATACTACTGCATCTATGCTATTTCCACCTATCCAAATGAGAATCATGCATGGACATTGCTTAGTACCAGTCATTGTGCAACAGCACCAGTTCAGAAAGAATCATCAACAGTATCACACTAGTGATGATAGCAGCGCCCTAGTAACTCGGGCTATCTTGCACCAAAAGAGAAGGGACCATTTAGTATAGACATTGGAGAATAGAGTTTATACACAAGGTGTATTCCCATACAGGATCCTCTGTGCATAGAAACAGCAAGTTAAGAAAGAAGAAGAAAAGATAAAAAATAATCAGCAAAGGAGGCATGAAAATTGAAAGGAGCAAAGTGGGCACAAAAGACAGAAGTCCCAAAGGCCCCCTAGCTAGAGCTAAGGTTGCCTAACAATGCCCCCAGACGCCAGTCTCCATTGCATATTATAGACAAACCAAGCTAGCCTAACCACATTCCTTATGGCCTATGCCACAGGGGATAAGCTCACAAATAATTTATTTTTTGCAGAACTTATCTTCAAAACACTTGCTATAAATCCATCACACCAAGATCCTTTTCATGGCCTCATTTATTTAATTTATCTACTCACTTAATTCCTGCTATTGCTTTCCCAGTTGTAGCAGATGGTTTCTAGTGCTTATTTCTACAAGCAATGCTTCAAAACGAGTAATTACAGGGCTTGATTTAGACTACCAACTCCATCTTACATCCATTTACACAGGCACCTCACCAATTACATCCTGCACAGTGTTGGTATAGCCCATACCAGATTACTAAATTTATGCCTCCTGTACTTCAAGAAGTTATTCTTTAAAAAATTTCTGGCCCCAAGCTGGCCAGCATAACTTGAACTGTCTTGACTTTTAAGTTTAGAAATTGACTACAAATCATTGAATGATCAATAACAAGATGACTAACACAACAGACAAAACATTCATCCATAAATATGCAAGCACTTATTTTTGCTGCATCACTTTGAGTTTGAAATTTCCAAAATTATACTAAAATGATATCAGCAGGATCCACAGCTGTTATTACTTATCTTTCCTTCATTTCTGGGTGAGTGTATGCTACAGAAGCACTTATCTTTAAAATGAAATAATACAATTTTTCTTTGCAGCACATATGCAATTGTTAAATAATAAACTGTAGTGATGCACAGGCTCACAGAGGCATGGCTATAGCATTGGTGAACACAGCAATGCAAGTTAGACTTCTCAAGAACTGGCATGACTCACGTAGTGAAGAAGGTGTGTGGCCCAACTACTGACTCTGGCTGGCAGGAAGCGTTCACACCCATCCTCCTCGCACACCAGCAACTGCAATACAAGATGAGATGGAATATTCTTCATTTTGTCCTATGCTTAAGTTAAGAGTGATACATATTTAAATCATTCAAAACTGAGTTATCATGCATAGTTATATAAAAATATTCTTGGTTAAACCATTAAGCACTAGAATTCAATCAAATGAAAAATGCAAACATTATACACTGCAAAAATTCTAAATAGGTCAACTTTTATGTGTTCCCATTCAAAATTGAAGAACAAATATTAAAACTGCAAATTATAAAAAATATGAAGTCATTATCCCTGAAATATTTATTGAATGTAAACATATACAGTAGGTCCTTAAATTTTTAGAAATTTTCAAGTTAGCAGAAATAGCACAATAAAGGTGATCTTAAATATGAAAACATAATTTTTTCATGTGTCCTATTTGCCAAATGCTGGCAAGTAATAATTATGGTGTACCAGTTATTGAAACAAGAAGAGTACTTCTACTGATAACCTAAAGGACAATAATGTATTACACTTTACAATGGATTGGATATTATCCCAAAAAAAAAATGTTAATATAAATAGATTACAAAGAGCTGTGAAGTTAATTTAGACTATAGTCTACATTTATCCTGGAAGAGTTACATAATACTTTGCTTTACAATAAACATGTTGGCATAATTACCAAAAAAAAGCATTCTGCATTATGCTTATAGGTGTCATAAATAAATTTTGCTTGAGTAAACAAAATATGTAATATTTCTGAGCAGAGTGGTACATATGCTCACACTGAGTGGCCCATAACAACCCTACTTCAGAGTAATGAAAAGGATCAAGCAAATAATTGTAACCAACGTCAAGAAAATGATCGCTGACCTTTGGAGCCTCAGCTATAAATGGCATCTTTAATGGCTGACATTCTTCTCTTCTGAATAAAGAAGACTGTGAGGTAAACTAATTGAGACCTACAAATATCTTAATAACTTTCCTAACATTGCCCCACAAGGTTTTTTTTCAAAAAAGATAAACATTCACATCAGAAATAATGACCATTAACTTATAAAAAAATCATAAAAACATCACAAGTCCTCAATTTCTCTCTAGTTGAAATTGACAGAATCTGAAATAGAATATAATTCTGATGCTGTATTTCATTCTTCTCTATTTAAAAATAATTTAAAAATTTAACACAAATGTAATGCTGTTCAGCACAAGTTAATAAGAAGTATTTAAATTCACATCCATAAGCCCACATTGAACACCTGTGACACATCTGTTCTATTGAACAATTTACATTAATTGATAAACATCTGCATCTATAGCAATGTTGTGTCCATTCTAATGTGATGTATAGTCCATGTGTTGCATTATGTACAACATGCCTTTCTTTTGAAATGATACCTGAATATAAGCAATATACCATTCAAAAATTATCAAGAAAATATATAAATTAAACATCAAAACTAGTATGTTGTAACCTGCCTATATTTAATTATTTTTATTCAAATGTACACTGTAAATGAAGACCTAAGCTAACAGCTCTGTGCAGGGTGTAATTTCAAAATTCAACCCAAGTCAAGGGGCCTACAATTTTATGTCAAATGAATTAAAGGAATGAGAATTGCTTATTGTCATTGGACAGGTACAGGCCTGCAATTAGCTGTTCATGCTAATTTTAGGAATTTATGAGCTCATTTCACAAAAATCTTACCATGGACAAATAAAATACTAGGCTGCTCAAATTACATCATGGCTCTGCTAATTATACAAGGAATGCAAACATGGAATCTCAAATATATAATTAGTCTAACCCTGAAACCCTTCCATTAGCTAATCAACTCGACCAGTACACTCAGACAAAATAACTTCCCAAACATAAAGCCTGCCTGCAATAGTGGAGAACAGAACAGGTGAGTGCCATGGTGACTAGGAAAACCCATCATTGTGGTCCCACAGCATTGATTGTCTCAACAATCTTCCCACTTAGGTGGTAATTTAAGACTTAATAAATCTTCAGGGACAGAAAAGACTTCCAAAAAAGTGAGCCTATAAAATCATTGAGATTACTACCAATAGTAAGTTCACTGAAGGCCCTAAAGTCTGCAACAACAGGCCCTGCTCTGTTAGTTCATTAGCACAGAAATGTGTACCCCTTAGCTTAAAAGACTAAATGAATGTGGAATTGAATTCAAGGTATGTTTAGCGCTACGTATGTTAAGGATAATTAGTTTCTCAGAAACTTTCTGTCATCAATTCATGAAGTTACATTATATCTCCAATTTTGATTGATTACTATAATAAGCAAGATTGCTTCACTGAAATCTAAGTTCTTTTGAAAAAATTGCAGCAAAATATTTTCCAATTGTGATACAAGAAAATGTGGCCTTGAGAAACAAAGGTTCAAACTTAAGTTGAAACAAGGACCAACCCATGTTGAGGCCTTCATTACAGCCTATAAAGTCCCTCTAAGAACATGCAGTATACAAACTGGTTAGATCCTCTCACCCTATTGGCTGTGAAAAAGTTTCATCAAGAAATTTCTCAGAATATTACTCTATATTATATCATACAATTTCTGACAAAGAAAGCATGTCACTGGATAATCCAGTTTGTGAAAATAGACAGCCTCTCGCTTAGGATGTCAAAACAACTTACACAAATCTACTAAATGCTTTCACTTCTTTTTTCATGCTCTAGGTAAAAAATTACTCATTGATCATTGCATCAACAACTATCCAATTAAAACTACTCTCTTCATCCAGCCCCACTAGACAGCTAACATCCTAATCACCTTCAGCACTTCTGTCACACCATTGAACTTCTTCATACTGCTCATGAACTATATTTTAATTAAAATTTATCTCTGACGTTCACAATTACATTTAAAAATAAAATGCTCCATTGTTTCTTCACTCCGCAGCTGCACCACATGCATATCTTTGGCTTCCCTTCATTTTTATCTCCATGTGCACCTTGTTCACCCTAAAAGCCTTGTGGACTTTGAACAGCAGTTGACTTGAAACACTGCCATACAGAATGCCTCTGTCCTTGACATTTTCTTTTAAAACACACCAGGCTAGAGATGTTTTTCCATTCATGCGTTTTCCCACTCGTTCAGTCCATACTCTTTTGTTCTTCTTTCAAATTATTTCTTTTATTTTTCACAGTCATATTTTGGTTCACCTTTATGATTTCTCAAAAACCAGTCACTAACAGATCTTTCATACCTATCACATACAATCTTTGGAATATTTAACTTACTTGCATGCTTCTTACATACATTTTTCTATGCATTTACACTCAAATTCCTTTCAAAAATACATCTCACCTACCTATTATTTTCCAAATGCTCAATTATCACTTTGCAATTCAATGCAACCTTCCTCACTTTCTAAGAAAACCAACTCCACTCAAGGTCCCCTTCAACTGGCTTCACAGCTGTCCATTTTGGAGCATCCAATGCCAGACTACATACTAGATTTTGAATTGAAATTTTTTAAGATCATTTTTATTTCATGCTATATCATTTGAGGTGAACCAAAACACACGTTACATTAGGTACTGCGATATACTTTCATATACCTCTAACACATTTATACTTGTTTGCTCTATACTTTATTATAATCAGATGTCTATCCCACTGCACTCTACTTTCACTGCACTTTTTCCACTTTCTGATCATTCACTCTTGAGTCTCCATCTTCACTTATATGCATCTTAGGTACTTAAATTTATTTGTTCTTTTGGTGACTTTATCTTCTATATTCTATTTACGTTTCTTATCAAACTCAAACTCCAATCATAACCATAACTTTCTTTTTGTCTCCCCTAAAATTTACATTAAAATCTATACTCTAGCCAACTACATACAATATCAAGCATTATCTGTAATTCCTGCCATGATTCCCCAATGAAAATGTCATCACCATACAACAGAAGACTCAGTTTTATCACTATCTACATTCAGTCTCAAGTCGCTCCTTTACATACTAACAGCTAATTCTTCAGTGTACAAGCCAAACAGCAAGGGAGACAAAAATCATTTTTGTCATACTCTTTGAACACTCTTCACTTGTTCAGTTATTAGATCCCCCCTACCAGTACATTAACCTTATACTTTCATACACATTTTTAACAATGTTTACAATTTCCCTAATGAAAGCTATTTTCCTAAGAATACTCAACAGCCTCAAATGGTCTATGTCATACAATTTTTAATCTCAAAAAGGCACAAATACAGTATTTAAAATCAAAAGTTGGAAAAACAAGTAAGGCTACATTTAATCTGTTTTATAACCTAAATTCATAAAAAAATTAGATAGATTTCTGCTTGCATTACTTTGTTATCTCTAATACTCAGAACAGAACATTTGCACAATGAATTTTCAATTTTGAAATTTGTAATATTAGTAGATTACTAAGTACATTCTTACTGCTTGATATAAATAAATGTTGATTAGTATTTGTAACTTGTCCTTCTATATATTAAATATACCTTTAAGGCTAAAGGCCAAGCTGGCATTATGCAAATATTGTATGAAGTAAAGGAAAATGCAAATTTTGCAGTAGATAATATTAATATTTAACATCATTTGACAGTATGTGTACACTCATTGTAATATGATACATGCAAAATTAATTTTTAAACTTCCATTTATTCTTGATAATACAAAACAAATATATCTAAACAGAATTAAAAATACCAAACAATTAAGGTGTAAATTTGCCATTTACTTTCAACCCTTGGCTAATAAGCATTGATATTTTGCATAATACTATTCATAAAATTGAAGGAACAAACAGTAGGAAAAGTTATTTTTACTTACTCTTTGAACAACTTTTGGGTTAAAACTTATATCAGAACACATAATTGCAAGCCTTTAGACATGATTCAAAAGTCATCACAATGAAAGGATACTAAGAAAATAACCAAATAACAATGCACAAATTTTAATACTCTTATGCTTGCTTAAAGCAGTAACATAACATTACACTTTTATTTTAAAGAAAGCTGAAAACTCTATCAGGCGGATCAACAGAATTTAACCCTTTTACCACCTCAGGTTTAGAATATAATTTTCCCATTTCGTCATTTTACTAGCAAGTGGTCGTTACATTCACACTATTAAAAATGTAAATATACGATTTCATACAAACGCAAAAGTCAAACTCTTTCTGGATGTAATCATGGTATACTCACGGTGAGGAGTAGATATATTAAAATAATCTTCCTACAATCTTACTGAATTACGGTACACAAGACTTCAGTACACAACGATAACTTGTAACGTAAAATGCTGCATGACGAACGCCCTGACCATGATAAATGTGGCACCATAAAAAAACTGACACAGTAGAGTAACACGTCCATAAAACAAAATAGAAAAAACTCTCACCTGTTTCTAGCATTCCTTCATTTACCACTCGTTTATTGACTTCACACACATCAAGTGCTACCATTCCAAGCAAACTAAGAAAAGCCGATAATGAGCAATATAATGGTCGATACAAACAGGGAATAAAATTCTGCTTCTGGCTAATATTATTTTTATTTTGCAAATTTAAATTTACTCTGTGTTGAAATTACCATATATTGTGCCTTATGATATTCTGTTATAAAAAAAGTATTTTTCACTGGCTTTTCATTTATTCAGCTACATCTGAATTCGTTGATTCCCAGCTGTTTAGGAAAATCATTCTGGAATTTAAACACAAAATAGAATTATAATATTTCTGATTTCTCATATGCTGAAATTTTGATTTATTAGGACGTAGAAATACACTATCTAAAATGATTTAAAATCCTGTAATATCTTATTGAAAGTTTTCTCCGTTGACAAAAAAACATCGCTAACTATGTTTTAGCTATAAATGATTATACCCTTAACCAGCAAAAATTGATTTGAATTTTGAGCCCACAAATTCTAGGCTGCTTAGGGTTTGTACAACATGTGAGGAATAAGTATGAATTATCAATGAAATTCCTGCCATATATATATATATATATATCGAAACTCGTAAATTTTGTTGAATGAGTTAAGACAGATGGAGCTTAAATGTTCCAATAAATAGAAAAATACTCGCATAAGAATTAAAACTCCAAGATATACAAATAATTTGGAACACAATTTCAGGTGGATGAATGATCAGGATAATTACATTAATACATATCACTCCTTCACAAATTACACACATTGTTGTCTAAGAAAGAAAGTCTAGGGAATAGCTTTAAGAAATCTAATAAATTAATTGATGAAAGTTAAAACTTTCTTAATAAATGTAGCTCTTCAGTCTAACTCATGTATACGATGAAATCACCAATAACGTAATTTTTTTAAGTTGGGTTTCAAAGGAGTAGGTTCGTTTTGGTAAGGATGGAAAGAAAAACACAGGGGTCTTTTAAGTTGGGTTTGTTCAGGTGTATGTACGTTCATTTAGGTCGGCTGGGATAATAGAAACACGGGTCTTTCGGCACTTGTATATTTGCGTCGTGAAGATTCGGGTCTGATCCCGTGGTTAGTGTACTTCGTGGTGCCGCTGGTGCGTGATTGCATGGTAGCTTTGCGTGTGTGTATTTATTTGGTGGCTTCTACGCAGGAGAGAGAGCTTGAGCACGCTAGGGAGGACTTCGACGAAAGCCGGTGGGGGGCGAAGCTTGCTTGGAAATCGTGAGACGACGATGAGAAGAAATACGATGATCTGTAGGACTTAGTTGTAGAATGCTCTCCAAAAATACGTTTGAATTTTTAGTGCGCTTTGAGGGCGGATTGAATTGGAAAGTTTTTAGTTATGTTACTGGCCTTTTATCAGTATCTTACTTCGAAATTGACTGGCTGAAATGCCATGCTACTGCATGCTACATATTTATACTTATTTTCTAGCATTCGATAACTCACATTTGAGAGCTCTAACACTTCCACTCACTGCGTAATTTTAGACACAAATTAATTGCTGATTATTTGAACAATAGTTCTAACATCTGTAGTCTATTACCTAAATTGCTAAATTCATACTAGTTTTTGACCCTAATATTTGATTTTAACCCACTCATACAGGTATTGTAACGTCCGTACTTGAGTGTAACCCAAAAATTTTTTGTTACTAATCATTGTTGTGCCGTAAATTGAAGGCCTTTATTATCCTGATCCCAGTTCTTCGTCATTCCTTAATTGATTGTAAACCTGTATCTGATGTAAAAAACTGTAGTATATTAACATTTCAAATGTTTCAAAAAGCATTTCCTTACATCCCTGGGTACATTGAACATTGACTGAATTTTTAGTGGAATTAATGTAGGTTTAGGTAATAAATTTATAGGCAAATTATTACGGTGGAAATAGGCTCAGGTCATGCCTGCATTTTTGCTCTTCCCCAGTTTCAGTTGTTTAATTTTTTATTGAATAGATATTGTATTATCTCAAAATTAATGAAATTGAATCGCACATCAGGTTTCTATATCCTAATTTTATTGGTAACATTTCTTGTGGCAACAGTGCCCTAAACGTTTCAGTGAAAGTTTGACGCTTTGAATCGCGTGCGCGAAACCCAATGAAGTAAGGTTACCTTGCCGAGGGTGTATGTGCTATAATAGGTAAATTGTATGTAATATAACTTTTGAAATGGTGAGTTTTACATTTTCCTGTCAGAGTCGAAATTTTATTCATAAGTTTCTTATACTGTGAATTGATTACTTAATCACACTCTAAGCCTCTGTTTTTCGTGTTGTATTCCGTAATAAGGGATAAGATTGAGAAGTTTGTGTTTGAGCGTAACAAGGGTGAGGGCAATAGAATTTTAATATTTCTAATCCTAATGATGGGCAATATGGTAGAGTTCGGGGGAGTGCCAGGGGCAATTCTAGCACGAACTAATTAGTATGGCGTAGTAAAGCGTTACGTAAATAAGAGTAACGAGACACTCTTGGGGCAAGCTTGGATTGAATTATATGGCGATGTAATGATAAATTTATATGAATTATTTCATCCTTGATCTTGAAGGTTCATTCGAAGATAAGCTTGCATTCCTACATAAAGGTGGATTTTAAGTTGCTAACTTTCATTCATATGTTATCAATTTTAAGGCTCTAATTTAACTAATAGAAAACCGAAGGTTATATACTTTGTATATGACTGATTTTGGAATAAAATATTTTTCCTTCTTTCTTTCACCACAGCAAGACTTGAATGAGAAGCAGTTGTTCTATCCTTAAAAAAACTACCTACAGAAATAGGTGACTTGTTAGTCTAGAAATCTTGTAACAAGTGCCTTATTGCACCTGTTTCTAGGGCTTTTAAATATCCATTCCTCAGCTTTGGAAGAGTGTGCTGTATGGAAAAATTTTCATTATTTTTTAAATAACACTTCGGATTAGTACTTCAACTAACAAATGTCAGGGATTTTGATTTATCAGTATCAACACCTCCAGCATAGAAATTCAGAGAACAGATGTTCTTTCTCTGGTCATTTTGTATCTTGAAATGATTGAAAATAGTGAATTAGGCATGTATAGATTGTTAGCTAGACAACTGTTTTTAAATATTGTAGTGCAACTGCAGCAGGTAAAACTTGCTCTGCAATTTTCCATACTTTCATATTTAATTTGTCATGAATTTGATGCTCAGATCAGTAATTCTGTAAAGGGTTATTATTTATGTAGTCAGCTTGCTGTGTAAAGTGTTCTATTCATCCTACAGCCTTCATTACAGTATCAATAGACAAGATTTTAATGTGCAAGTTGCTGAAATTTATAAAGGGTTTTATTTGGTAAAGGAAAGTATATCAAGGGATACTTAAAGCTGTCATATACAAACACAATGTATCAATACAACAACTACAGAAATTAGGACTGTGTTTTAAGAGTTTGGTGGACCATCATTTGCACATTTAGTCTAATTATCTAAACAAACTTATCCTGATGTAGATGGTAGGAAATGCCAGAGTGATACACAGGTAGTACAATATAAATTAATATTGAACTATTTTGTATTCGTAAATCTGGGCTGCTCCATTTTACTGATGGCTGACCATCAGCACACCCAAAATCACCAACCCTAATTTTCTGACCAGCTTATTGTTGGCAGTCAGCAAAAAAAGAGATCCTGGTCAGTTGCTGATGGTCATGAGCCCCTTTACTAAGCAGCTTCTGGACGGTCTACTGCTATTTTGCTGACCAGTTTGAGGATGGTCAGCAGCCTCTCCTGCTGACCACCCTGCAACCAGTCTTGGTCAGCAGCCTCTTTGCTGGTCAAACTGTGGATGGTCAGCAGCCTCTCCTGCTGATTAGCCTGGAAATATTTGCCACAGCAGCTCCTTTGCTGACCAGCTTGAGGATGGTTAGCAGCCTCTCTTGCTGACCAGCCTTGAATTGGTCAGCAGCCACCACAAGCATGTCAGCAAAGGAGCTCCTGACCATTTACTAGCTGTTCAATAAAGGGGCTGCTCACTGTCAAACTGTCAGCAACTGACCAAGATCACATTTCTGTTTTTGCTGTCGACTGTCAGCAAGTTAGAGTTGATATCAGGTGTGCTGACAGTTGGAGGTCAGGAAAATAGGCAGGCCCTGTAAATCTCAAAAATTAATTTCTGCAATTTGAAAAAATCCCATACCATGATGCCAAAATGAAGGCTGTTCAATGAATATAATGTCCTGTACAGCCAAAATGAAGTAAATATCAACAGAAACAATATAGGCTGGAAATTAGTTAGGTTTCATATAGGAAATGTAAATGTGATCATAAATTGGAATGTTTGTTGAAATATAATCTCTAATTGTAGTTTCCCATTTCTAATTTCAGAAGCCATAGAAATTATAGCCTTTTTCACTTAGAAACATTCTTCTCCTGACAATTAAATCTGGAAAATATATCTAGCAATTTTGAATGGACAAATTTTATCAAGCTATGAAATGGAATTCAGGCTCTAGTCTAAGAAATTTATGATAAAATTAGATTGTCTTTTTGAGAAAGCAAATGAAAATTTGACAGTATAGTCAAGTTATTATATTTTATGTAATAGTTAAAATTTGATGAAGAGACGAGTATTAGAAGTCTAGAGATCAATCAATAATAGTCAGATATGCAATGTATTAGTGTTAGAAGCTTCATTGAACTAGTGTTACTGTTATGCAAGTATAGTAATGCCAAATTGATGAGCTATTTTTTTCTATAGAAAAGTAAAATTTATCAGTACAAAACAGAGCTAGATATTAAATTTTGAAGAAAGAAAAATGATTGCNATTTTGATAGCTGGAATCTTGCTATTGTTTTAGGATATGCAATCTAGAAGTACTACTTGGTTAGGTTTATTAATACATCAAATAGCTCTACTGCAATCTAAGTGACCTGCTTTTGCAATCTGTGCTTATATTTTGCTTAATTTTTAATACATTGTTCTTAGAATTCATTATTTTTGTCTGAAAGGTTTCAACATAGTTTTGATTGGCCACCTGAATTCAAGATTTCTCTGTGTGAATAAATGTGGAGTATAATTTGATTGGGTAATGTCTGAATGAGAAAGTAAATGAATTGGGCAATGTCTGAATGTTGAATGAGAGTTTCCCAACCTAATGCTTGCCTGAATTTTGCATCAAGTTATTGGTGTTCTATGTTGCCTTGCATTGTCATACCGGAGATAAGCCATTTTCTAAATTTTCTATATATTAGTCAATTTTTGAGTTGCACTAAATTTAATGCAAAGTTCTCAATTTGATTCTTTAGGAATTGTTGCCGGTGAATCAAAACAGAATCAAAGTATTTTGGTTCACAATCTTCAAGAATGAAATCTTCATTCTGAAACTTCCTAACCCATTTTCTGTTTAGTCATTTATTTACTGCCCTTTTTTAACATTCACTAACCAGTGTTTCTAGATTTTGTGGTTCAAGCTTTGTGAAACTGAAAAGGTGTGATGCATGTTAAGTCTCAAATTTGATATTCCATCATTTTGCTACACATGAAATCTCGCCTAACGGTGAAAAAGATAATTGAAGATAATTAAACAATTCTAAGAATTCATATTTGGAGTATGTGGTCTCAACATAATTGTTGCTCAAGGCTGGAGTGCATGAACTCTTTACCTATCCTAAACAATGAAGAGTGTGAGCCAAGTCTTGGCCTGACAAGCCTGAGGTCAGGAGGTTACATGGTTTGGGTGGTTCATTGAACACCTGTATCTAATGTGCTTCTAACAATGATTGGTTAATATGCTTTTTTGATGGTTCAGTCATCATTCTTTCCTTAAAAAAAAAGGAAACTTCATTCTGAGAAACTCGGTTAATTACAACTGATTGGGTTTTAAATGAGTTACACTTACTTCACCACATGAATGTAGTAGGGAATGTGGGTTCAACTTTGGTTCCTAAGGAAAACAGTCTGACGTGAAAGTCCATGTTTACTAGTACATCAGTCCCTCTGATATTTACCTAAATGATGTCTGATTGTACCTAGGCCATTGAGAATTTAATGTTACTATCATGTTATCAGTTCAATTTTTATTTTCACAATTCATTATCAAACATGTTGCATCACTCATATGAACATGATTGAAGGTAGGAAAATGTAAAATATATGGTATGTGAAAATTTTAAGCAATGAATTGATTTAAGAATAGTTTGGTCTTAGAGTGGAGAAAATATGGCATGTTTTGAATTTAGATTATTTGTCTTATGAAAAATTTCATATGCTTTATATGCTTGATGTTCTGGTATTGGCTTTGAGATGATTGTATATTGTGAATTATTGCTTCATAATGAAATAATCACTTCGAATTGTCAGTGATTCGTTGAAAATGCTGTTACATTGCTAAATTTGGAGAGTCCTTTTCAGACCTATTGAACAGTGTGGCACAAAAATTTTATACCTATTTAGGTAGTAGTACATCACATTTTGTTCATAATTTCTATAAGTGTACTAATATTACTCTAATTCTGATGATTGTTCACAAATGCAACATTTCTTGGGTATGTGTGATTAAATGGTTGAGCACTTTGCACCAATTCAAAGGTTGTGTTTAAATTAATCTGGTTCAAGACAATGATTGCCATGTTGTTGTAATGTACATAATTTGCAAAGATGGGTTGAAAAATCCTCTTTTGAATCAGTGGACAAGTGGGTCCTAGTCTTTCTTTGCATACATATTAAGGCTTTTTGAAATCAATATGTGCTCTATAAGCTTTTTCCAAGGTTTCCTTACTTCGTTCATGCATAATATTTACTCATGTTTTTATGTTGTACTGGAACAGTGGGATAGAAGTGGAAGGGTTGTAAATATAAGTGGACTGATTGAACTTGTGCTAGTCTCAGTGTCTTATAGGATAGTTTTTCTCATCAATTCTATCCGGTAATTATTTACAGGTATTAACATTAGAATGATGTCTCCCTCTGTTTGTATACTTAATTTGCTGTTGAAGAAATATATACCAGAGTTGTTCAGTTGGACTCGAGGAATCCAAGAAGCTTTAGTCAGATTAAAAAATTCGACTCTTGACGTCCAATAAAATTGTTTGACAGGCTTTCTCTGTACTTTCACCTGCAACACAAGCAGGCTTTAACGGTAATGGAGAATGACGCGAGTTGTGGGAAGCCTAGTCCTATAGTTATTTTATATTGGGGTTCAAGCCGTGGTTGTACATTCCCTCTGGTCAAGCCGGATAGAGAAACTTAGGAACCTAAACTCTTCTTTGGACTGATAATTATCAACTTCTTTGATGTCTTCCTTTACCTTTAGTTCACAAAACAGCAAACGTCTCATGACATTGATATGTATGTAGTGCACCCTATCAATAATTGGTATTTAAAGTTAATTACATGAAATTAAATTTAATATTGACATGAAATTTATTCATTGTTAATTTATATTCCCTACTTGTCAAATTATTTTACCATTTATCAAAATATTACGAGAAGAAATTAGGAAACATAAAGTTTCAATTGCTAGCAATCTGCCCTTATGCATTGTAAATAACTTGTAATTTATATATTTATTAGCTCTTGTTTTGGTAGGTAAAAAAATGTGTAGGTCTACATGATAGACTATAGATCAATAGTAAGAGTATGCAAGTATTGTGTAATAAATAGTCCATAAAAATTTGTATGTTAGAAAGTTCCATTTAAGTATTGAATTTGATGAAGGAAATAAAGTCTGTGGAGTCCCAACTCTAACTCTTGCAGTGAATATCAGCACCCAAAAAGAATTCGGAAGTCTGTTCATTTTTTGAAACTTCTGGTCCACTAAGATTTGCCACTCTTCAATTACTCTAATATCATTTGTTCTGATTAATAAACTTAAAATATAAAATATGCTTTGGTTTCAAGTTTTATTCAAAGCATTAAATAACAATTGTTTGTTCTAAAGTTAATATTTTTTTAGTGTTAAAGTTTATAATTTCTTAGTTTTACAGGAAGTTTTTTAAATGCAATGTTAATTAAAATAGGAATTAACATTGCTACTTTCCCTAATATGCACATCAGAACTTTATCAAACCAAGTTGTAGATTATTATTAAGTAAAGGAATGCGAGAGCTGCTTCAAAATGTATTGGTGAGGAAAGTAGCCAAAACTTGAGAAATGTTAGGCCTACTTCAGTGAAAATTAGTGGGCAATAATTTGTTTCAAATTTTACTTATTTAAACATAATGTACAGAAGATAAAATATGCTGATCATCTCGTTTGTAGGGGGAGCTAACTGCAAAAATGGGCGCAACGACACGCTTGTTGGTGTTACTGCCTGTAATTGAGACTTGCCGTTTTTATGATGTTGTGTTCCCTTCAAACAGAGTACGGAAGAGTCCCGTGTGAGCCAGAAGGCGTTCCCCCTCGCTGACGCCACTCTCAGCCAGAAGTTGCTGTCGCTGACTCAGCAGTGCACTTCCTACCATCAGCTACGGCGCGGAGCTAATGAGGCCACCAAGGTGAGGGAGAGCTATTGCTGGCACTTGCTTTTGCTTTCTGCGGGGCAAACCTTGTGACTCCTTTTAGCGTTTACTGAACTTTCACAAGCTACTGAATGGTGTTATACTCATGGCTCGCACACCCGTGGAAAAGCAGCAGGAGTTGAAAATAAACTAGCGGTTTGATATTTCTTAGCGTTGTCTTACCTCAGAGAATAGGAGACTTCCGCACTGCGAAATTCAGAGCGTCCTGGTTAATATTAATATATCCAGTTTATTTATTTAATGAATATTATTAGTATTTATAATAGGTTGAATATTTTATTTTCTACTTTTATAACGTACAACATTAACATATTTATTTCGCGGTTTCTTGGTATTGAATACGATATCGAATCAAAATTTCTTGAACAATTTTTGTGACAACGCCTTTTGTGCGACTCCCTGTATCTAGTCTGAAATGTCTCATTTATTTTTTAATCCTCGGTTACAACGGTTTTAGCAGCTTCGTTAGTTTGTAGTTTAGATGAGTTTTTTCCTCTGTTGATCCCAATAATAAGGGTACAAGAATTAGACCCGGATGACGTGAATGCTGTGTCTGCCGGTAGCGATGAATACCAAGCTGGTGGACGATCCGACGCCTCAACCCTTCCGTTCAAAATCTACCGCTTCAGCTATCGCGTTGGTTTGGGATTCCTCCAATATTTCAAACAAGATTCTAAATTTGTCATATGTCGCTTGCGATCCAAAGTTGTTGATTCGGAGTCTGAGTCGTTTGAAGTATGACAGAAGTCAGAGTCGAAACTATTGATCAGACTTCTCAGGTCCAACTTAACTGTTACTGCTCCTGGAAACAGGGTTGCGGAGTTGGATGGCCCCAGTTTGACTCTGGACTCGCAAGTATTTATGTTTCGATTTCTTGACGTATAAATATTTAGTCACACTGTTGATTCAAGATAAACGGCTATCAAAATTTATTTCAGCAATAAATAATTCGTTATTGTGTTGTGTGCCCACTTGTTTGATGGATATTTCGCTAGATTAA
>VOMN01101018.1:0-20949 GCA_014899125.1 Orchestia grillus
AGGAGAAATGTCAAAAATTTCCCACAAATGCGTCGGGAACTTGAGGTATCTTTGTAATTTAAGAGATCAGCGAAAAGAAATAGACGTAGAATTAATTAATTCTGAAAAAACAGCATCGGAAGATGTTGAACTATATTATCGTTGCTTAATTGCGAGCAATACAATTTGAATACATGTTTTATTTCACATTTAAAAACATTGATTCTGAATTTCGCTACATCCATTCCACGCGAAATCTTTGCTGTACGCGCTACTTTCAACTTCAGACGGAAAAAAACACTTACAGTTTTTTTCAAAAACTTTCATAAAAGCGCTCACCTGGTTGGCTTTGAGAGTTCAGGAAGATTTTAGTTAGTAAGTGACATGGCAAAACCGTTAGAGGTATCATTTTAGTCGATGATATGTGCGTAATTATTTAGACTATTTTCCCCATTCTATTTTTAATTGTCATTACTGTTATCATTTTTATCGATTTAATATTGACTTTAGTAAAATTCCCGCCATTTCTGTATATATTCTTCTTAATTTTATAAAGCTCATCAGTACTCCTACCATTTGTACTACATATTATTTTCCCAAATTTTAGTTTAATGAATACCATTGGATGTTTGTGTCATATTATCATCATGTTAATTATCATTAATGCGCGCTCATTTCACTGCGTTTTAATTAAATGAAGAGCAAGACCAGTTACACTCGTGTGTACTCATTTTCAAATCGAAACCAAAGAAGAAGTGGAGGAGCTTCTCAGTTCCTTAGCTTCCTTCCATCTCCTTATTTTGTACCAGACGGTTCAGTTGTCTGCACTAAAGAACAACTCCAACACTCGGCTCGGAGTTTTGATGAAACATGGCAACAGAAGATTTAATGAGCCTGCTGATCTCAATTTTGTGTACTAAAATGAAATTGAACTTCACCCGGAGAATTCCGAGGAAAATTCGGAACGAAAAAATGTTATAAGTCTATTGGACATTAGTTTTTACTAAAACGGAATTTAACTTTTTTTAACTTTAACTTTTTAACTTCAGTTCATAAATTTGTGTTTGTTTTCGAAGCATGGACCTCTGTGTGGGTGTAAAGCTATCAGCTGCATCTGCTATCCAAATCAATTGGTATTAAATATAACTTTAGTTAGTTAGAACAGCGCTAGATATGTAATAGATGAAAAAATGAATATGCATGGATGAAGTGATACCATGTCAAAGAATTTAGAGTAACTCATTGTGCTAAGAACACTTTCAGTTTTGCAACAAAAAAAAAACGCAAATGATCTCAGAATTCGGAATCAGTCATACCAGCAATCGACTGGCTCCAATTAGGTTCAGTTGAGTAGAAGTGTAAAATGCGCATGCTGCATGGATATTCTTGAAGTATGTTAATATTTTACGAAGTGGTTGCCAAGTTTCTTTACATCATCCACTGGAGCTCATCGAAGAACAGGAGAGGCCTTCAGGTAACGGTATTCCGCTGCGGCATTTTTTTTTTGAGGCCTACCTGTCCGGGCTCCGCTTTTTGACAAATGCACCCCGAGCTGAAGAAGACCTCCGAGATGCCCGAGATAAAACTGCAGTTTTTTATGCGTGAGGTGTGGTATAAATACGGGCTCTGTAGTTTTGGAGACATCAGTTCAAGCCTCAGTCGTCTCTGAAAAGCTGTCTTCTGAAAAGCTCTTTTGCTTCAACTTACCAAGTCACCTACCTCATTCAAGTAAGTCACTATTTGGTTGTTTTCGAAGTTCATTCCTTTTGTTATTCCTAGAAAATTACTCCCAGTCTAATTAGCCAGTCGTGTGGGTTAATGTGCTATATTACTTGGTAACAGAACAATCATTACATAAATTTTCTTTGTTTCTTTATAATTCTACGTTCAGAGTACTAGGCTGTGCAGTGGGCCTAGGCTTGTGTATCACAACCTGGAAATAAACAATTTGTTGCTACTTCCTGCTGGACAAGAGAACAGTCAAAAGTTTATTACTCAAATTGTAATTTTTTATTCCTATGCAAGTCATAATAATTTTTTTGCGAAGAGCATTAGGAAGTACATACATATTTTGCTCTACCAAAACTTAAGTACTCCTAGTTATACTCGTACTACCGAATGTGATAACTTATAGTCAACTATTCAGGAGGCATAAGTCGGTGGCAGCATGGAGGTTGATGGATTATTTCATCAAGCGGGTATGTCCGAGCCAAGTAATATTTGCCCAGTATATTCTCACGAAAGATAAATCCGAGTCTGACATAACTTTTTGCAGTCAAATCATGAGAATAAATGTGTTTTCGTTAGATAGGGCACTAAATTTTCGATAGACTTAATTTCGGAAATGCTTCTTGATATGTTTTTAAAATTTAAAAAATGAAGTTCTATGTCTTGTGATTATTAGAGTTTTTTTTAGAAAAGACGGTGATAATCGTTTTTTCTCAAATGTAGTGAAGAAAACTCCTGTTAAATATGATGATAAATTCTTGATAGTCATATATGCAGTTCTTTTAATTTCTTTAAATTCATTTAATCAATTAAAAAAATGTTTATATGGCTAAAAAGTATGTGGCACTGAATGAAAGTACAGGAAAATAATATAATCTACATATGGAAGATTACACGCTGTTCCAAAAAAGTTTCTCTCAAGTTTCTTCGATGAATTTCGTATATATTGATTAAATAATCGTAGTATTCAGTTTTGAGGGTTATGAGTAGATTAAAACTAGATGAAGAAGCTTCCTTTAGTTACGAAAGTATACTTGAAAATTGAATGGACAAATTGCAACTACATTGTATCACAATACTAAATATGAAGGAGATATATATATATATATAAACATATAAAAAGATGGAGCATTGCTGTCGGTAATTGTAGCGAGGCGAAAAGTTATAATGAAAATTTATTATAAATTATCAGCGCACACGTGCACCCCCAGAGGGAAATGGTCACGAAATTTGCCAAATTGTCACTTTATTTCTTATTTCAAGTATTCAATGCCTACACAATCAACTTTAATAACGTTAAATATGTCAAATAGAGTCACTTGAAACAGCAAAGGCAAAGGAACTGGAGGTCGAGGTAATGGTCAGAATTTGAAGTAAAAACTGCTAAATAATAAATCTTCGAGCTATCTCGAGGGTCGACAGTGTCAAGACTTAGAAACACAAGCTACTATTGAGCTCAAGTGGACATAATCGATTGAGAATGTCTCCGGAAAAGCTTATATGTCGTATGATCCACAAAAAATTTGACAGAAATTTTCTTTTTCCTAAGTTGGCTTTCCCGAAATGATAGGGAATTGTCACAGAAGTTTCAACGTCCTGAAACGAGTGAAAATATTACATGTTCTTGAACCTTTCCAAGAGAATAAAAGTTCAGATATAAAAAACTTGAGAATAGTAGTGCAATAGACCAGTAGCGGTAACACGGCGGCGGGCAGCCATTGCAGCGAGGTGCAGCCGTGGTTGGTCCGCCGCCCTCCGGTTCGATCAATCACGTTCTTGCATCTCGTTGCAGGATGAAGCTGCTGCTGTGGTCGCTGCTGGCTCTTGCTGTCCAGCTAGCTGTGGCAAAACCGACTCCCCAAATCGACCTCATCGGATCTTTTTCGCCGCCTTCTGGAAATGCAGGCTTGGGTCTGTACGGTACCCCTGATATCAGCCCTGCGGATGCTATTGGAAGGCCTCAAGCCATTTCTTTGATTCCCTGCACTTCAACTGTTCACGTGAATCGCGACAAAGTCGAGACCGTTGAGAGTTACAGTGTAGTTTACTCAACACAATTTGGCACTAGCCGCAATGTTGTATTGCACACATTAACCGATCATATAACGCGCACTACAGAACTTGTCCGTCACAGGTCCGTGACGCAGGATGTAACAGAGACTGTTCGGTCTGTGGTCACAGTCAATAAACAGACTACTGTTCAAACTCAATTGCCTGCGGTGTACCAAACTCTCAGAGTTATTGAGACTTTAACCAAAACCCATACCAACGTTCAACTTATCAAATCGACCACTAACGTAATTCAAGTTAGTTCAGGCATTCGTAATGAATATGCTACAGCGTACGCAACGAGTACATTTGTTCAAGTAGCGAGTGAAATTTCTTTTGTCACGCCTCCTGCTGTTGTGAGAACCAGAGTCATAACTGAGACGATGACGATGACTGAAGAGGTTGCCGCGCCACCCGTTGTTTTCCCAGTGATTGAGGTTTCAACTGTTTCTGTTCCTGTCGTGCGGCTCGTAACTCGGCCAGCTTTTGTTGTGACCAACACGAGAACTTTACCTTCCGTGACGAGTATTGCTACCAACCAGATTAGCAGAGTGTACTACACGACTCACATTGCCGACCATCAAACCTCTGTAGCCCATGTTGTGGTCACTGAGTCAAGAACAAGCGTAAATACTAGAACCTATTACTCGACTAGTACGATCACCCATAAGGCACTCCAAGTGGCTGAAAGCACTGTTGTGGCTCCGTACACCACTGAAGTTTTCTCAACAACTACCGTCCTAGGTGGCCCAGCATCCATAGTTCACCAGACTGTCACCAATACCTTATGGTTCAGCACCAGAATATTTCAGAACGCAGTCGTTACTGACACATCGACGGCTTTATACCGAGTGCAAGCCACAAATATCGTAAGGTCCCCTGCGGTCACTGTCACCCAGACTAGAGTAGTGAGGCAGGACTGTGGCTCTTCGGCGGGATCCCAGGGGTACGGTTACCAGGCCCCCTCGAACCCGTGGTCATTCTTCTAAAGGTAATTGCTGTTCCAAATCAGCAACGAAATCTGTTTCTCCGTGCAGACGTTTATCATAATTTTATGGATGTTTCCATGACATGACCTAAAAAATTATATTCTTCTTTTAACTATATTGAGAAATTTTTCATTGTCTGGATGAATATTCAGATGATCATACTTTACCCATTGGAGTTATTGAATTTGGTGAAAGAAATTTCAAACAATGTGGTAAAATTCAGCCATACCTGAAAAGAACAATCAAAATATATCATTTGTCAGCCATGAAATACTTCCGATTTGTGATTCTGCATTTGAGTCACAGAAATATGCATTCCAATAGTGCTAACAGCAGGAGTATGGTAATTGTTTGTTACCTGGAAGTAATTCTTAGCTCTACATTATATACATGTTTTAACTTCCAACAGGATGAGGATTTTCACGTCTGCAGTCGTCATTGCCGTCTTGGTGCTCGTCCAGTCGGCGGCATCAGCTAAACTTCCCGGTTCTCCCCAGGGTGGCCAGTCTAGCAGTAGACCTCGAGCGCTGTACGGGGCACCCGAGCTCGAAAGTGTATCTGTTTCTTCTCCTTCAAACTTCCAAAACGGGCATGGAGTTTCTCAAGCTCAAGGTGGATCTGCACCACTACCTCCTTTTGAAAATTTCTCTCCTCCTCAATCTCATGATGGGCCGTTTCAATTCCAAGAAACTGTATCTGTATCGTCTCCTACCCAAAGTCAAGGCGGCTCTGGAGGGGTTTCATCTCAGTTCCATGGAGAGTCTATCTCTTTTCCTCCTCAGTCTCAGGACTTTTCGGTATCGGCTCCTTCTCAGTTTAATGGCGATTCTGGATCTCTTAATTCACAATTCCAAGGCACATTTCCTTCTCAGTCCAGTGGGCAATCTGCATCTTTTCCTTCCCAGTCACCAGATATTTTCGTAGGTTTTGCTCCTGAGCCTAATGAACCATCTGGAGATTTTCTTCCCCAGTCACAAGACGCTTCCTTTGGTTTTCCCTCTCAATCCAACGATGTATCTGGACCTTTCTTTTCACAGTCCAATGGAGATTCAGCATCATTTCCTCCTCAATTTCAAGAAGTATTTCCTCCTCAGTCAAATGATTTGGCAGTTTTTTCTCCCCCTAGGGTTCAGTCATCTCAATCATTGCTCTTTGACTCGATAAACTCTCAGTGTGCTGTAGAAACTGTTATCGCAACAAACACGATTTCATCAACTGTCGTTATTCCAACAACTGTGTACATTATTCAGAGCAGGACCCATAATGAATACGTCTCTAGCACAACAACTTTCGTCCAAACGGTCACAGAAACGAAATACATTGAGGATAAAATTTCAAGGACTCACAGCAAGACACTTTATTCTACATTTACTGCAATGGAAGAAAAAACCGAGACCCTTCCTGCTCCCACTCTTTACTTAACTCATACTTCTACCCGGACAGTCTTTGACACCCAGGTGCAGCATAGCACTCTAGTCGATACCGTCGCGCTAACGCAGACGCAGTACCTCACCGAAACAATCGTGAGCACTTCGTTGATCACTGACTTCTATGTTGACACCAGAACCTCGTACTCAACCAGGGTGGCGTCTACAGTAGTGTACACTGATACCAGATCTGTCTATGCAACAACAACTGTAGTTAAACCTGCTCAGACCATATACCAGACTTCAATTTCAAGTGTCGATAGACCCGTGATTGTGTATAGCACAGTTAACGGTCCTACCTCCACCTTTGTATCAACTGTCTATACTCCTTCAGTTATTTACTATCCATCTCTTGTGTACTTGACTGACACAGTTACATCCTCAATTCCATACACTTTCACGCGCACCCAAACTGCCACCGAAACCTCCACGATTTATCGAGTGAAGGATGTCACTTACCCAGTCGTGGTGGATCTCACGGTCACTTCATCAACGACTCTGATCACCACTAAAGATTTGGCAGTAGTTAACACTCGGGTGTCTACTCTGGTGCTTGGATCTACCTCCACTAGAGTGCGCTACGTGGATGTTTCTGTAACGAACACCATCGTGGAAGCTGGAAGAACCAGGACTCAACACGTTACCGTGCCTGTGACGAGGACTCACACCGTTGTTCAAGCAGCGCCCGCCTCCACAGTCTACGTCGACACTACCGTCTACGAGACTTGCAGATGGTGATGAATTGCAACGAATCCTTGTTTCGATTTCCGGGAAAATGCCGCGAAAGCAATCATTTTCATACAACCGCAATGGGAATATCATGTTTTTGGGTCGTCTTTAAGGAATGATGGAGTTTATTGTTAAAGTATAAGGCTGTGCTGCTTTTTATAAGTGAATTCGGTGAATTAAATACTTATGGACTACGCACGTATACTTATAGAAGTAATGTATTCTCTAGTGTGAATGCTATCAACTCAAAGTATCTCATCGTGTGTTTTAGACTGAAAAATTGTTTCAGGCTTTAATTGAAGCACTGATATTTGGATTAGTTTGGAAAAGACTATTATTTTATTAATTTAGAGAAGTGTATTCTATTGTGCGGTTTCGGTAATTTATTCTTAATTTAATGTACTTTTCTACGGTTGTAGTAAGTACCAGGGCCTTTATAAGTGATAGTTTTTCAAGTGTTAAGCGGTCTCAAGAGTAGTAATTTAAAAAGATTTTGTTGGTGGATTCTCAAGTTAATTTTACGCTACATTTTAACTTATTTTTCTCGTCGTGGGCATTTAAAAGATTTCTTCATGATTCTAATTCAATAATATATTCTCAGTGTTTAATGTTTCAATAAAAAATATTTTGGTGAAAATATATATTATTGTATCCTACTTCTACGAGTTAAATACAAATTTTTCATCCATTATTGTGACTTATATTGAGACTGACAGCCACACCGACGAACCCTAACGCAGACAAACTTCAAAATCCAAACGAGAAATTTTTGCTTCACGAGACTCACACTTGCTCAAGTGGCTTACTAGAGATGGAGACCAGCGGATCGCTAACTGGCATTGAAAGCGTTAGCATGATTTTCCGTTCTCACTCAGCACACTCAAATTCTATTCGATTTCACGAATTCTATTTGAAAGAATTCTAACGAATTCTATTTCAAATTCAACTGTAAAGCCTTTGTGTCAGTGCTGAAGTTTACACTAAAAAAGGCCAAGGTGTCAGCTCGAGCATTCATTGCATGAATGCTTGAACTGACCCTTTGAAGCAAACAAGCATTTTGAAAGTCGTAATGTTTGAATTGAATGTGGATTAACGCGTTAACGTTGGGTGTTGATTTCAACTTAGAGTAGAATTCAATTGTAAAATATGAGTGCACTATTCTCCGTGGAAATGAAATTTCAAGCTGACATTTTTACGTAGATGGTTGTACATTTTGAAGCAAATGAGCGTTTAGAAAATCCTGATGTAGGAATTGAATAAGGATTGCGTATATTGAAGGAAGCGTTTGAATGTATTATTGAATTTTTTCTGACAACATTGTATAAAATGAAGAATAAAACTTTGCTATTGCACTCAAAGCGAATACGATGCACTTCTGACTCAGTAACATGTCGCCTACTATTGTAAAAAAACAGACAAAAATATTTGTTATATTACGACGTAGGTTTCTGAGTCATGTTACAGTATTATACATTAATGGCCAAAATAATTGAGACTATTATATAATGCACTTCTCAAATTAACTATTCATGCGTAAACATATGAATATAATTGGGGTTTGGCACTTTTGTGGTATTGAATGGAGGAGGATAACGTACAAATGGACTGCATCTGACAATTTTTTTATTGGAAGCAAAAATACATGGCGCATAAAAAAAGTAGGAAATCACTCAATATTTACTGCGAAGTCCAATTTCCTAATGACTTCTTCAAGGAGATATTTTTGGCAAAAATGTCATTGCCCATGTTCCTATGTATGAAAAGCAGTTCAGTATAAGAAGCATGTCTGTATGTTTCCTTGTGGGGAAGATATCAGGCTTCATGATACTACTCCACCTTTCTTCTTCGAAGAAGGCACTTTCTTGATCCTCCAAATGCGTGAAAGGAAATCTGAAAAAATGACGCTGTTCCAATCTTCAGCGGATAATTTTACATATTCTTGCAAAAATGCAGTCCATGCTGAATATAATTTTTGGACAGAGGAAGCCTTTTCACTCATACCCCAACTTGAAGCCTATTTCAAAAAGTCGATTAGTCCAGTTCTTTCATTCTTTAGCAAACTTGGAATTTGCGGCTGTGTGTCTCTTCAATTGAGACCTGACAAAAACACGATCTTATCGTTCAATGGATCCTAATGGGCATCCATGTAACGCTCTCGTATTAGAATTATATGCATCTCTTACGTGTTTTAAAATTCTACAAACCGTAACTCTAAATGCCAATTTCGTTTTTCTACCTCACGCCATGCTAAACCTTCTTTTAGGGAAGCAAAAATTGCACAAAATCTGATCTTTAGGTAGTGTCCTGTCTGAATTGTAAAAATAAAAGACTATTTACAGTTTCAATCATTTTGGTTGTGACGGTACATACTCGTCCAATAAGTATGCCAACCGTGACACACCTACCGTAAACTCTACGGTATTTCATCCGAAAATTTAACTTACTTTACCAACCTAATAATTACTCGAAAATTCTAAGAAAAGATAGAGAATATAACATAAAATTTTCCAAAGCTTATGTACCAGATGTAATCTATTTCAACATATCGATTCGTAGCAAGTTCTATACTTTTTAATATTACTTTAGACGTACAGGTGAAGAACATGCTGATGTAACTTTGAACTAATTCACCGAACTTATAAACTACGAAAGTGTTTTATTGCAGTGAATTCATTCGAAGCTCATATTTCACACTGGATATGAGAGCCACAATAAATACCTTCTCAAGTAATCCGCCTCTGCAGTATTGCAGGTGTGAGTGAACTGAAGTGACGCAGCAGTGAACTGATGAGCACATTACGGAGTATCAAGATTTCTCCGAGTGGTGTGTGAAAGAGTTTGCTTATTCACTTCTCCAAACCTAAATGTCCAAAACTATAGCGGATATTATGAATCATCATTTGTAATCTCAAAAAAAATTCATTTGTTTACAGAAATGTTACTGTACGTTGGTCTTAGAGAGAAAAATTCGATCACTCAAAAATTGCATTGAATTTAATTCGTGCGATCAAAGATTATAATTATAGCACGTACTCGTGCACGTATATGCTCGATGAGGCTGAAGTTGCTAACTTGACCGTCTAACCTGTTGCGGCAATGACTTTACGACAGTATTTTGTTTAACTTGCGACTTTCGACTTTGTGACTTCGACTTTTTTCCTGATGGGATTTCTCTCTGCTACTAAATTAAAATATGCTTTGTGACGCCAAAAAACTCATAGTCATTCATATTTCAGTTTAAATACAGCCTAAACGAATATCTACTGGTCTTTTTAATTTTCCTTCTCCTCCATGTCCTCCTGACCTCGACTCTGGTTCCTCTGCTGCAGAGATCGTTTAGGCTACAATATCGCACATATGTATGTTAGCTAAAGCTGATGTCAAATGTCCCACAAGAAGACAATTGAACACTGTTAACTTTGCCCTAAAGCACAGCCATTTGTTGCGGCACCGAATTGGAACTTTGCGACTTTGTGTTTCTAAATAAAGTCATAGTTAAAGTCGCGGGCTATTGGCAGTGTGACTTTGCTTAGTCAGATCTTCTTATTACGTTTGTCGCTGTTCAATTCTGAAATTAATAGTGCAGCACAGTTGTAAAGTCGCAACTCGGTGTTACAACCCCAGTTCTGAGATTTAGAGTCTATAAAACGTCTGGATAGCTTTATGCCATAATCTCTGTGAGCTGTGAAATAACTGAATTTACTTAGCAGCTGAAGTCGGGATATTAATATAACTGTCCTTAATAATTTTCGCTAAAGCCCTCAATATCTAGTTAGTAATCACGAAATTGTTCTGTTTAGGAAACTAGATATGAAAAGATTTTAGTTACAGTGATATGATTTGGTTGAAAAGATAACTTAACGCATTGAAATAAGAGCTACGTTTATGCTGAAAGCATTCCTTGAAATGATCAACATAAAATTATTTGAAGCTTCAGAGAAAAAATACATATTTCAGGAATTTAGGTTATAAACGCATTCAATTTTTATTCGACTAAAGCTAAGTTTTGAATTGCTATACGAAAAAGTAACTTGCATCGCATTATGTAGAAATTTATTATTCGCTTAACAGGAATCTTAATTACCATATTTACGGAACTTCTGCCTAAAAGCTTAAATGTTCATAAAATGATGTTTTCCAGTTCATAAAATAATTTATTGAATACGTTTTTTCAGAAATTTGCCGAACTATTTAGGAGAAAATGCAATACTGTAATTGTGATACGTGGTCAACTATAACAGATCACATAATATTTACGAGCTACGTTTTCCATTTTGAATCGTTCATGCTGCGTTTTTCATGACTGAAGCTGCCTGTTAGCATGCTGCGTGTGTTTCATTTAATGTTATGAAACAGCAATAGTGAAAAGAGTGTGTTCTATCAGGGGAAATGCGCTTACGAGCTGGCCGCCCGACAGCTCGTGTCAGAAAGAAAAGCACAGGTACTGCTTTTCCAAGCAAGAGGGACCTAGGATCATCTCCGGGACTACGAGAATTTCATTAAAAGGTATAAGACAGAAAAAGTGTAAATTGCTATGTGTACCTAATAAAATGAAAATTTATGACATACATTCTTTGAGACATCGAAAAGAGGGATCCCTCGCCACTGGAGCGGCGAGTTTTACTGTAGTTAACTCGATTTAAATATTTGAGTAAAAACACGTTTGTCCTCATATGAACAGGAAAGTTCATACCTTCCCTACTATGTGATTCCAAAAATAAAAATTAAAGCTATGATAAGTTTTCTCGACATGTAGAGTAGTTACGAGGCCCAATGCCACACAGCAATGCAGTAAGCTGAACTTCTCTTCGAATCAAACTTGCATCGCATTAACGATTATAGTTCAAATGGCTAATAGTAGGGATGAAATAAAGGACGTAGGGTGAGAAGCAGGGTCAAAAATAAACGTTATATTCAAAAAGAAATTTATTAAAACAAACACCGAAATTCAAATCCCGACTAAATTCAAATCCCGAATTTAACCTTTTAGAATGTTTTCCCAATGCACACAATTCTTAAATGGAATCTCATCTTAATTTAGCACACACGTGATCATTGAATAAAAATACAATAAGCGACTGAACAGGCTACGTTGAGGGGAGAAAAAAATTGATAATACATACATGAACAGCAATTTAAATCATTGCCAACACAAATAATATGAGAACCTATAGAAATGAAATAAAATTAATGAGCAAGAAATTGTATGGTTTTAATGTAATAGATTATGGAATATTATCGATGTAATCTACTGTATTTAAAATGCCCTACAAGTTCAATTCATGTTATTGTTTGTTTTCAACGCTTCATTTTTGCTTTCAAACTAGAGAGCACAATCTGCACGCTTCAAAAAAAGGAGAATCTAGTCTTTAACTGAACTTAGTCTCTAGTCTAGCATAAAAAAAATAGGAGCAGACCTGAAAGATCCTGAAAAAAATTAGACCTGTTTGCCTTTTCTGAGAGTTACAAGCAATCAATTCACCGTTAGCGATTCCCATGCTAGCCCAGGTCTTAAATTTTTATTCGTTGTTCCAATCTGGGCGTGGCTTACGGGAAACCAATAATCTCAAAAGGATTTTCAGGCTCTGGGTACCTGTATCCAGAATTTGCCGAAGCCAAACATGGTTGCGTGATGGAAGTTGTGAAGACCCTGGTCTGAGGAGGGAGGATTTCTTGGACGGTGCTGTAAACGGTTTCCACTAGGGGAACGGTGTTGGTGATCCTCGACAGCACCTCCACAGTTCGGGTCAAAGTATCGGTAATGTAGTCGGTTTGGGTAGCGCTGTAGAAGGAGGGCACTACTTCCGAAATAGTCTGAGTTTGGATGTCGTACACAGTTGTAGTTACCAAGACCTGGCTAGAAGAGGTTACCGTGGTTTCCTGCACGTGAATATCAGTAGAACTTTGAGTGTAAGTTACAGTCTTCGTTGCGGTAGAAGTCGACGTATCGTAGATGAGGTTAGTATCAAGTAGCGTGGTGGTCGAAGTATAATATTGGGTTGCTTCGTGGTATATGTAATCAGGAATCTTAACTGTCTTGAAAATGGTAGAAGTTTGTGACGGGAGATATCTGTCTACCACACGTGTCGACGTCGATACATCTGTAACCGTCTCTACTGTGGTAAATGGTTCTACAGGTATAGTTTGAGTTTCGAAAATTTCACTCGTAATAATAATATAACTTGTCGAAGGAGGAAGAGTGATGAACTGAGTTTCTGTCAATGGAACATAGCTCACTGCAATTGAAGTTTCAGTGGAAGATACCGTAACATAGTCAGTCTCTTTAATATGATGCGTATTTGTTACGATGTTCGTCAGAAATTTGACGTCAGTGAAAGTTGACGTCGTGGTATGAGTTTCTTGGAAAACTTTGGCTGGGATTATCTCCGTGCGATATTGAGTGGAGGTAACAGTCGTATAATCTGTGACACTGTGAGTGATTGAGAACTCATTATCAATGGTCTTTGTGTTTGTAACGGTCACATATGCTGTATCAACCAAATAACTAGTCGAGCTAACAAATGTACTGTGCCACTTAACTGCAACAAACGGCATGGTGTTTGTAATGTAGTGAGTAGAAGTTTCTGTTACGGCTTGAGAGATACAATTTCCTTCCTCGACTTGGGTCACAACTTCTTGCTGTCCATATCCAGAGCGCTTTTTATCGAGCTGTTGAAATTCAGGCAAGTTCTTATTTTGCTCCGGAAATCCGAACTGGCTGCCATCTGAGAATTTGAATTTGGACACACCTTGATTTTCTTGTGAAATTCTTTGACGGTCCTGTTCTTGGTTTCTAAATCCTAGAGCGTTATCGCGGAGCCCGAAGAGATCATCACCTTCTTGTTCAAATCTAGGACGCTCTTGGCTTCTCTGTTGGTTATCCTGAGAGCCATGGTTTTGCTGACTAAATCTTGAATCTCCCTTCTCTTCCAAAAATGTAAATCCAGAATATTGATTCAATGGTGGGCTGCTTCTCTGCCCAGAAGAGGCGCTAGGAAGAAGGTACGACGAGAACGCGGGCTTGCGAATAGACTGTGAGGAAGCCATCGCTCCAAGAAGGACCAAGCAAGCGATCACGATCCTCATTGCGCTGGTTCTGAAAGAAAGCAGGGAAGTCTTATGAAATGCTGTTTTAGGCACCCTTTAATGTTAAAATTGGAAAAATTCACGCTCTTTGAATTTAAAAGAACAGCCCATTTTGGGGCACAGAATACGAGTATCCACTCTGTTGGCCCCCGGCACATTTGCTGACAGTGACCGTCTTGGTCAACACAACGTCGGCTGGGCGAGAGTAAGCAGTAGAAAGTTGGACGCTTCGAAGTCGATTGGTTTCCTGGACAAACTCACCACGAGTCTTTGTCACCAAATCATACTCAACTTGTCGAACCACAGTGCTGAAATGTATAGTGCTTACTGTAGGAATGCGCCTGGTAGTTTTAACCACAGATACACGGGGTAAACTAACTGTACGCTCAGCAATATAATCTTCAGTGTGAGTAACTGTTTTTGTGTATGAATAAACCGAGCGAACAGTAGATGTGGAAGTGACAATAGCTTGCTCGTAAACAACTCTAGGTACATTGGTCACACTGTAGGCTGTGTAAGTGGTGGTAGCACTGGTAGTGGACGTTAAGTAGGCAATAGTGGGTAGTACTACCGTCTCAGTGACGAGCTGAAGAGGAGGAGTTATCACATTGATGGAACGAGACCTAAATACTGAAACTGAAGTTGCAGTGCGAGTAACAGTCTCAGGGTTCAAATATTTGGTGAAGGTATTGAATGTACGGGAGGTTTGAGTCACAATAATAGGAGCAGGTGCAACTTCAACGACTTCTGTTATGGTATTCACGACAGCATCAGTGCTATAAGCAATGGCATTCCTAAACCGAAGTCCAGTTGACGTTTCGTAGATTGTAGTCGTAGCAGTAGCCTGAATAATCTTAGTTGAAGGGAGGGTGAAAACTACCACAGTTGTTTCGGTTTGAGTGACTGGAGAGAGAGCGCTCTGGATGATCACGTCTTTGGTGTAGGTGACAGAATCTGTCAATGTCTCTGTCACTGCTCGTGTGACTGAACGCTCCTGTACTTTGTCTTCTTGCCGAGTAACAGTGCTCGTTCGAGCTACGTAAGCTGTCCTCTTAGACGTGACTGTGCTCGTGGCATAGGTTGTTTCGTATGCACTCGTGGTGAGAGTTACAGTTTCTCGAACGGTATCGGTGTGTTCACAGTCGGCAACTGGGACGTCAACAGCCCGAAAGTTAGAGCTTTCTTCCGGTGGTAGGTAAGATCCATAGAGGTTGGCTTGGGGAGTCGGTTTTGCCACAGCTAGCTGGACAGCAAGAGCCAGCAGCGACCACAGCAGCAGCTTCATCCTGCAACGAGATGCAAGAACGTGATTGATCGAACCGGAGGGCGGCGGACCAACCACGGCTGCACCTCGCTGCAATGGCTGCCCGCCGCCGTGTTACCGCTACTGGTCTATTGCACGACTTTCCTCAATCTTATACAATTTTTCGTTTCATCAACAATTGCTTACGAGAGGAGTTCTACTATACTGTAAACGTACAGTCAATTTAACGGAGCTTTTGATTCCCTGGGATTTTTTTACTGCCATGTAAGGTAGCTCAAATTGGTTGAGTGTCTATTACAATAATTTATCCGCATGATTACAGAGTAAAGTTACTGTGAAATAACCTACACATTTATTAAAAAAATATAAAACAACCTTTGTAAATTTATATTAGGTTCTATTTGCCATTATGACGTGAACCAAACTATTTACGATAGACATATGTCATTTCTCCCAATGTACAAAGCAAGCTCAATTTGATTCAACTCTGCCGGAATAAACATATTAAAATAACAATACCTCACAGATATAGTCGAATTATTCCCGAAATTATTTATATCGACATGTTGCTCTAAAAAAAGTTTCGTCACTCTTAAATCTGAATTGTTTTGATCATTTCACGTAAGTAGAAGTTTAAGTCAGAATGTATAATTTTTGAAAATTTTCTTGAGAAAACATACCATCTGTAGCATCTGCTAAAAAATCCGAGTATTCTGCATGTAACAACTTCCCTGAAGGTATTTAATAAATACCCTTGAATACTTCGTATTAACAAAATAAATCTGGATAAAAAGTGAAAATTCACCCGGAGCTGTATTAGTTCTCTATAGCTAGTGAAGTAATAAGTTTTGTTCCATTTATTTTCATGGTTACTCAATTGAAAACGTTTTTTTTTGCTGCTTTGGCTCATTTAAATTTTAGAAACGTTAGAAAGAAAAAATATATCAGAGCAAAACCCACACGCAATTTTCATTCCACATCAAGTGAAACTCTATCTACTGTGTAGACAGAGCTAATATTCCTCCTACAGTAAGCACTGCAAGCTAATTTACGGCAAAAACTGTGTGAAATACATGGTAAAAATGTTCATGTTTAAGCATAGTATAAAATTTGTTTAGCATTGCAAACGACTGTTTTATTTTTATTTTCAAGAAAAGTACCAACAAATATTCTTTACGTCTGAGTTGTAATCAAAGAGACGTCGAACAATCATTAACGTTCTTACAATTTCAACTACGAGGAAAAGTCGGGAACCAATCGGTTTTAGCGCAAAACCATTTAATTTATTAAAGTATGGTAAAAGCAGTACTTCGGGATTTGCTTGAAAGGATTGATTGGAAATTTACTTGAAATTCATTCAAAATATAAACTTATACTAAAATACGCTTGACAGCATCTAAACTCATCTCACCTTGGGGGGTTTGCTCGTTCTTTAGATCAACTGAAACACTGAAGAAAAGCAGAAGATCTGCTGGAGAGAAGAGGCTGTTCTCCGGAGATGGTCAGGAGAATTGTGAAGCTCCCTCTCTTCTTGCTCGTTATATACCAAACTGGGGTCGTGTTGTTACACCCTGCAGCTATTTCATAATCTATCCCTTATTCTTATCAGAACGTGACTAGAAAAAGCTTTTCGCAGCTGCACTCGATAAGTGCAGGCGCCAATCCATACGGCGTCTCGTATCGAGACCTAAACGACAAGTTTCTGTCCCACATACACGGCCTATGAGGAGGCTCGATAGAAATGTTCACAGGCGTCTGGTGGTGCTCGTTCCGGTCCCAAATTAATATCGAATTTAGTTTCTTCATGAGTGATGCAGCTAAGTAAAGAAAGGTTTATTCAAGATGTGCTTAATTACATGCGACGTTCAATTTGATGCGCATATTTTTGTACCGTTTTATGAAATATCAGTGCTAGGTGATCTCAAATCCTAAACATCTTTTAAGAAGACTTTAACTCATGTGCAATGTTCGGTGAAAACATGGATGAGTTCATGAAGAAAAAGCGTTTTCTATAACAAGGAGATTTGACAAAGATGATAAAATTTTTTTATCCTAGATTGATTCCGGATTTTCTAAATGTTGACAGTTGAAAAGCCGAATCGACAGTGAAGTGCTTCAAAAAATCATGTTTTATGGCCTTAATTAAGTTCATTTACATTTCCGTGCTATTTACTGCGGACTTAAGACAGAAATTCTTTAACTTGTAAAATGAATATCAAATTTTTTGTAACTGATTAATAAATGAAACTATAAATTACGGACATCTTATGGTTTGTTCTTGCCTCCTCTGCACATGCAGGCAAGACGCCAAAGAAAGTGATGGAGCAGATTTGGTGTCTGGCACATCTACCCGCAAGGCTATTCTCATATTCTTATCAAATACACACACGTTTAAAATTGTATAGTTTTTGGGCCACCCTATACTACCAGACCTCACGTGATACATTAGGTCACTCTTGATAAGTTATATTAAGAGGTGGGTACCTAAATTGTTCAGTCACCTCATTTTCATCTTCCCTCCGTCTCTCTCTCTCTCGTTTCTCAGGCTCTGCTGAACTTCTTCTTCAGACTCAACATTTCTTCTAAGCCAGTGACTCTCTCTGGTGTTGGAGATAGATTGATATCCGTTCTTTCATTTCAGTTCTTGTTGCCTTAGATCTACTCGGTCCTGAACTGTGGCCTGGATTTTCATATTCAGATTCACTCCCTTTCATTCTTGAGTGAGCCATAATCTGGAAGTAAGTAAACTTGCTTTCGACTAAACAAGAGTTTTTACTGTATTCGTATTGATACTAAAATAAAGTTTAATGTAGACATTAATAGCATATGACATTGCAATAATGTGTTTTCTTTGACATGATATGCTATTCAGTTGACTTCAGAAGGACACACGTTGTTCAGCTTCTATACATCAAAGCAAGGAAAGGAGGATCACTCCTTAAGCGGCGTTGCAGTTTCCTTAAACGTAAACCCAGGAAAAGTACGTAAAGCAGCAAGAATGTCAAAATGATAAATGACTTTTCCTATTCTCGGTAAAATTGATATATGCAGCGTTACCTGCTGCAGCACAGGAATTGTTCTCCTCTAGCAGTACGTTTCAATTTGCATGCTTGGTTTTGGGCGTAAAATACGTTGAAAACGTTTAAAATGAAACCTAAATAGATATTCTTAGATATATTTTTCATGTAAGTAAAAAAGCAGCCATTTTAAAATCAGATAGTATTTACATGCTACAACTTTCTTATTCGACGTTTTGAATGTTCATACATCCATTTTCAAGAACAAATTTGCTCTAAATTTAACAAGAGTTTTGAGATTGAAATATTATTCAGCGGTACCTTATGTACGAGGGAAAAATTTGAAATGAGATGAATCAAGAAAATAATCGCAGCGTATAGTCGAAACAAGCACTCTACAAGTTAATAGTCGGTTGTAATTGGAGAATTAACATAGCTTCTCCAACAGAGAGTCTGGCCAGGTCGTTGTAGCGTCGAAGAATGTTGGTATTTTCTTTCAACATTTGGCGCGTCAAGTCAGTGTTGTGGTCTAGGTTCATGTGCGTCTTGGGGGAATCTGAACCTATATGGCAAGCGTACTGAAAAATATGAAGTAATATTTTTTTAGGACATTGTGATAAAAAATGAGTAAATTGCACTTCAACCCAACAGGAATTTTTAAAAAAATAATTATTCACAGAAAAGTATAAGTATCAAACATTTCACATAGTAGTTCGTAGTGTTGAATCATTCTTAAAACGAATTTCAGAACACCAAAAGTTGCAAATTCTTCTTCTTGCAATTATTCGAACATAACTTTTGCTTCTTTGCCGTTGTAGAACAAGTTGTCTCTGTGTTTTCAAGTTGGTAATTCCCCAGCCTGAGCAGCGGCGGGAGAGGCCTGAGACGCAGCATTAGGCCTACCCCTGATGACAGCGCCCTACTGCCGGGGCCTAGGGCGCCTGGCTGCACGCCCTTCGTGCGTGATGTGACTGGGGGCTCTTCTTCACCTCCCAGCCAGCTAGCAATGAAAATAAAAGGAAAAATCATTTTCTCCCTTCTTCACATCCGATCTAGCCCGCAAAATAAAATAAAATAATATTCCTCTTTCAGCATATCCGATCCGTAAGTAAAGAAATAAAGGAAAACAGGATTTTCACCCTTCTACGTACCTTCTAGCCGGGAATCAAGGGCAAAAAAATGATTTTCCACTCTTCTTCACATCCGAGCCAGCAAACAAAGAAAACAAAAGGAACGATGGTTTTCTTCTCTGTTGATAGTGTGAAGATACCTGCAGTAGAGACACATGTACTTGTGAGGGGGTAGGTGTAGTGTCATGGGAGAGTTCTGGGGTGCTAGAGAGCTCATTCCAATTTCTCAAAGATAAAAATTAATAATGCATTCATAATAATAAGCGATTATAAACGTGTCAATTCTTTTGAATGTTTCAACAAGCATTGTGATCGAGGTTGCAATAGAATTTTCTCAGCAATGGACCCGCTGATATAAAAAGTGTAGAATTCAGTATTCCATGAAATTGTATCACACTCATATTTCTTTAGTAATTTATTCGCTTGATCGGGAAATTCTATAAAATTTTATACTTATTCAGTAACAAATTTCACTGATCTAATTTTTTCGTAGGGATGAAGTTGGAGTGAGCCCAAGAATTATTACACAGCTTCTTTGGGAACGTTAACGCTTAAACTTTACTGTGTGCTTCTATCGTTTACATAATTCCAGCGAAGCACGTAAGCTGGTATGATACCATTCATTTTGCGTAACAAAATTTCACCTTAACCTACTTTACGTGTAATCCCATGACTGCGACAAACTGTGCATTCTCCCAATACGCCCGAGTACATTGTTACAATAATTTGTACCCAGAAAGCCAGCTGATGTGCTTTCGCCCGTTCTCCTCAAGCACACCCGCACAACAAGGCCCTCTAAGACTTCTTTTTCTTTCCTTGCTTGACCTTGCTGTGCCGCTATCTCATCCCGACTTATTTCTTTGTTACCAGGCAAGCGGTCTTTTTTACAACTTTTTTCTGACCTGCGGCAGTTCGTACGTCGGCCATCGTATGTACTTTATTCCAGCCGCGTTGCTAGGCAACTAGATCGGTGACGCCATCCAAGCTGTTTTCGATCCAACGCTGTTTTTTCTTTTGGTTCGAGATGTGCGACGTATTCCATGCTCCCGGCGGTCCTTCTCCGCATTACTATTATGATTTGGCGACGGTTTCTTCATCATCACTTTGATTTCACTATGCCACCGCAGTGAAATTATACACGAACTTTTATGGTTATAATCCGTTAGAGACATAGGATAGGTAATATGGTAAGGTTAACTTGGTTTTTCTATCATATACTATGTGGACCGGGGACCTTATGGGAGCACGCTTAGATTGCCTTACCTATAGATAAGCATGAGGGATTTCTATCTTTCGGGCCCATTTTATTTCTTTCAATTTTCACACCTTCTTCGCTATCTCTACTTTGGCTGTTCTTCTTCTTCACTCTTAAATTTGTTGTTTCTAAGTGCAGGGGATCCTGTTTTGGAATGCGCACCTTGTGCATAGATTCCCCGTTCTCCATACTCCACTTAATGTTCCTTTTTCTCTCGGCGCGATATAGTCCCGTGACTGTAGCACTGCGATTTATACTACTACTTCTACTACTACTACTACTACTACCACTACTAC